>JARHVA010000101.1:1587500-1832500 GCA_037957365.1 Torreya grandis
TGGAACACACTCTACTAGATGAGTGAGTGGCTAGGGATGATGAGGGAGTGATTAGGTATGTTGAGGGCTAATGAAGGAATGGTTAGGGATAATGATGGATGATGATAGATGAGTAGGGAGTGATTAAGGATGATGAGGGTTGATGAGGGAGTGATTAGGGATGATGAAGGACAATAAAATATGATGAAGGATTGACTAGGGATGATAAGAGATGATGATGGTTTATGAGGGAGTTATTAGGAATGATGAGGGATGATGTGAAAGTGATTAGGTATGATTAGGGATGATGAGGGTTGATGATAGAGTGTTTAGGGATGATCAAGGATAATGAGTGATGATTAGGGATGATGAGGGAGTGACTAGGGATTATAAGTGAATATGATGGTTGATGAGGGAGTGATTAGGGATGATGAGGGACAATGAGGGAGTGTCCTATGTGAATTTAGAGTTCTATAATATGACTTATTCTATGTGACTTTGGAATAATGCATGAGATTGGAATTGAAGTATGCATGGATTAACCATCTATCTGACATTTGTTTTAGAGTGAATGGTATCTTTTTAGAATGAATTTTGAATGGTGTTTCAATTCATTCTATTCTGAATGCAGTTTGTTATGGTGAATAACTACATTCATGTTTGGTATAAGTTATTGTATCATGACTACAATTAAATGTCATATATGAGTGACTGCATATATACATGTAATAAGTAAGTAGTATATGTCATGTGTGGGTGATCGTATCATGAATATAGGTATGTTACAACTTAAAAGCTATAAGGTAGTCATTTATACATATTGATAAACCCATTGATTGAAAATACAACAAATTATTTAGGAATCCACCTTCAAGCTCGAGTATTCAATCGAGTAGGGCATACTCAAGTAGTTAAATTAGGCAGGGTATACTCAATTAGGTAACATATGGGCATAATCAATGGTATATATCTATTACATATGTAAAATGATTTGAAACATCATTTCTCATTTTATCTTCCAATCTTAAAATTCTAAAAACTAAGTATTAACCATATTGGATTTTTAAAAACTAACTTCTAAATGGTAACTCCTATAGATATGGAATTGATTTCATAAGATGCATAATGACCCTAATTTATTATATTTAGTAAAATAAATTTAAACTTTAAGAATATAAAATGTAATATAAATTAAATGTAAACTTAATTTTTTGCTTTCCCTCTAAATTCACCTTGGGTATAGGCTTGCGGAGGTAACCTAGCTTGGAACCAGCCATGGAGCAATCCACTTGGTTTCTAAGAAATTTAGGAGTCTTTTTTGTCTTTATCGACACATCTGAGTAACCAAATTATATATATATATATATATATATATATATTGGTTTGTAGAGGGGAAAGTGGAGTTATATATATATATATATATATATATATATATATATATATTTAATGTTAGAATATTATTTATAATTATTACTTTATTTTTACATAACATACCTCATTATGGACTATATACATATAATCACAAATTCCCTTGTAAATTTTTGAATATTAATTGAACGTTTATAAAACTTATATCTTAACAATCTACACATTGTCAACTATGCTTAAAATTTTATTTATTTTCATGAAGTTAGGTCGAAAAGTTGTGTTCATATACTTGCAGTTTCAATTTTTTAGTTGTCTTGACTTGTAAAATTATTTAAAAATTATATATATATATATATAAATTAATAAAAGATATTATCAACAATCTCCAATATTTCACCTATACATATATAAAGTTTCATACAAAAATTTATTTTTTTACTCAAAAAAATTGTGTTCATACACATAAAATCTCCTTATCCTTTTCACAAAAAATGACCAACCTATTATCATAAATACATCTAGTTTGTATAGTTTTATCATTTGGGTATTGAAAAACAATATTTAAAAACTACATTCAAAATGCACAATTCATGTTCTTATGTCATTATCAAATTCTTTTTTAATTGTCTCTAACATCTCTCCAAGTTAAACTATTTTTATTTTTTAAAAAAAAGTGTTGCTTTATACGCCTCCCCTTTTGTCTCCCACTATATTGCATCTAACCATACCATACATTTGTTTTAATGACCAAATAACACTTAGGATATTCATAATTATTTCTATTATCAACACTTATCTTCAAAACATAGACATCAAATAGTTCCAAATCATGTTGACACCAAAAACAGTCATGACACCAAAAATAGTCACAAAAAAGTGTACACAAAAAAGAGAAAGAATTCAACTCATATTTTGTATAATATACCTCAAAAATATGCAATAAACTTCCTACATGAATAAAAACTCAATTTGAACTTCAAATGAAACCTTATAATCCAAAAAAAAAACTTTTGAATCAAACATAAAGTTTTCTAAAACACTAACACAACATAAAATGAGCACCTACAAATAACATATAGACTCATACAACGACTATCAAGAATAACAGCTTATAAAATTTCAATGTAACAACACCATTCTTAAAAAATAGGGAAAAATAGAATATAATAACACAAATAACTGAAAACCCATTATTTTAAAATAATGGCATAATATAATCGAAGCAAATAAGCCTACAACTTAACCAAATCAGTCAAATAGTTCATTCAACAACAAACCACAATGATACAAAATAGTGAGTAAAACTTCACAGGGTGAGTACCAAAACTTTGCAATGAGCCAAATAAAAACAAACCCAAAATGCTACCAAAAGAGTATATTTGATTGTGAATCAATGATAATAGAATGGGTTCATCGTGAACTATATAGACTTCACCATGAACCTATAACTGTTCATTATCTTTCTATTTATACTCCGTTCCACAAAGAACACATAAAAAATTTACTCACCATAAAATAAAAATAAAAACCACTTACTCATTAATCAGACCAAAAATACAAAATAAAAATTTTGTTCCCTAAGAAAACAAAAACTTCTCTCCTATTTGCACCCAGTCGAGCCCTTCTGAACTCTACTAATTTCCATTAAATCCCACATTGGTCTTGCATTCTTCCTACAGACAATTGAGAATGTGGTCCAATAAAAAACATTCATTCTCAACTAAGAAACAAAACTTAATAGCTCAAACCAGTCCCATTAGGATTTCAATGGCCTTCACCAAAATTTTTGATAGAGTTTGGCTTGGATTTCGTAGAACGATCTTACCATACTTTAGTAGACAAAAACAAAATGAATTTAAAGCTAATCGATGGGGATGACTTTGGGATTCAAGTCATCATGACATAATTCTAAATTGAGTTAAAATCTAAAGTTCAAAATACTATAATTAAAAAAGAATTAAATAACTAATGAAGACTTGGTGACCTAGTCATAGTCTCCCTAAAACAAGATAAATTCCTAATCACCAAGATAGTTTAACATTAAGTCAAGACCATATAAAATAAATGCAAGTTTGAAATTGGTCTTCTTGGGATTCCAAGAAAGAGAAAAACACACAATTGATTACCAAAATAGACATGAAGTCAAAATGAAAAGACAAAAATATAGTCAAAGACAAAATATAGATTTTTTAATAAATAATTAGATAGATAAGGAAAAAAAATAGTAAAAAAAAACTAGAACAAAATAAATCTCAAAATATCTCAACTCAAAATATCAATAGCTCATTGTTACCTTTTTTTAACCTATACTATTGAATACCAGATCCAACCTAGCTTATTTTTTTCTTCTTCTCACAACCATCAAAATGATACATCAGTAGTATCTGAATGGAAAAACCAATATCAAATATGACAAGTAATTATAATTTGAATTCATATAATTAAATTCTATAAAAAACTAAATTTAATCATCCATGTGACAACATAACCATGCCTAGTACACATTATAACATCATAATTTCTCAAAACAGAGTCTCACTAACATCTAAGTAATAGTTTAATAGTAATTAAAATGACTAAGTATCATGTTAAATGGAAATCAAATGTGCAACCAAAAATGCCATATAGATAAATAAGATGACACAAAATGAAGGTCATGACATCCTCCCCCACTTAAAAATAAGCAATCCTAATGATTAAAACAACCAGGGATAATGTTCTCTAAAATATGCTCATCTTTCCTTGTAACATTTTGCTTAGTTAATAGATCCCATTGGACCAAAATTTATGTAATATCTCTATTTATTAGTCTAATGCTACGATGGTCTAGGTTTTCCCTTTTTGAAACCTGAATATTTTTGCACTCCAAAATGTGGAAAAGATCATATACATATTTATTTAATAAAGCAACATGAAAAACATCATGAATCATAGACAAAGAAGGAAGAAGGGCTAATCAATAGGCAATAGGACTGATTCTTTATAGAATGTCAAAGGGTCCAACTAATCTAGGAGCCAATTGAATTTAATAGAGCTTTTCTAGAGTCTAATGTATAAATATTTTCTCACCAACATTAAATTCATGATGAGTTCTTTTTAAATCTGAATAGCTCTTTTGTCTATATGAAGTATCTTTTATATTTTTAGTGAATCAAATCCATTTGCACATCATATAATTATATAATATCAAGAACAACAATAGATCTATTTTCCAGGTTGTCCCAACCAAGAGGAGTTATTCATCTATGCCAATACAAAGCTTCAAATGGAACCATTTTAATCATAGAGTGATAAGAAGTATTATAAAAAAATTCAAATAAATGTAAGAAATCTTCCCATCTTATTTGCTAATAAATTACATAAATTCTTAGGATGTCCTCAACCACTTGGTTAAGCCTCTATATTTGACCATCCATTTCAAAGTGATACAATGAGCTAAAGTTTAATCACATTCCAAATGTTGTAGTCAAGGTTCTTCAAAATCTTGAAGTCAATAACATATCTCTATCAGATATAATAACCTCCAGCATGCCATGTAATTAAACTAATTATTTTACAAAGCATTCCATAAATATGGAAGTGTCATCAGTCAAATTTCTAACAATAAAATGGGCAACCTTTGTAAATTTATTAATCACAACTAAAATAGTGTCATATCTACTTTATGACTTTGGTAAACCAATAATTAAATCAAGTTAAATAACAACCCACTTATCTTTTGGAATTCCATGAGGATAAAGCAAATATCTTGGATGGTGGTATTCAACTTTCACCCACTAACATTCCAAATATTTTGTAATAAAAGTAGCAATATCATATTTTAGGCCAGACCAATAATAGTGTCTTTTCAGCTCTTGTGTCATCTTTGAGACACTTGGATGAGAAAAATAAGGTGTTGTATGCACTTCTTTTAGTAAAATATTCCTCAAGTCACCTAACTTAGGCACAAAAATTATGTTTTTATGCCTTAATAGGCCATCACTTTGAATAGATAAATAAATAAAATATTTATTACAGGCTCGTCAGCAAAGTTGCACTTATTTCATGACATAATTCATTAGTAAGTTATTGTTCTAAAATAATAATTTTGAAATTACCTTAAAAAATAGACAAGGTAGTGAAATATATTTGTCAGTTGAGAGAATCAATGATATAACTCTCCTTACCTTTAAAATATTTAATGTTCATATTAAAATTAGTCACAATTTCTAGCCATCTGCGCTAATGAGCATTCAGATCATCTTGGGTAAATAAATATTCTAAGCTGTGATGATCAAATTTAATTTTGCAATGCTTACCCAACATAAAATTTTTCCACTACTATAAAGCATACATAATAAAAACAAGTTCTAAATCATGTGTGTGATAATTATTTTCATATTTCTTGAGCTTACATGACTCATAGGTCTCTACTTTGCCATCCTATGTAAAAATACCACCAAAACCCTCCTTAGAGGCATCAAAATAGATTTCAAAATTTCCATTAGGATCTAAAATAACAAATACAAGTGTTTTAGTTAACAACTCTTTAAGCCTTTTAAAATATTATTCACAAGCCAAAGTACAAACTAGCTATTTACCTTTGTCTTGTAAAGAGGTATTAGGATCATTTAATCTATAATTTTTTTCCACAAATCTTCTATAGGAACCAGTGAAAGCCATAAATATACGCACTTCATGTATGTTTGTAGGGGTAGGACATTATTGAATAGATTTTATTTTTGTCCAATCCATAACAATGCCATCCTTGTAAATAATATGACCCAAATAATGTATTTTAGTTTGGAAAAATGTACATTTATATAACTTCCCATAAATATTATGTTGCCTTAGTCTTTGTAAAAGTATATATAAATGTTACTCATGCTCAATTGCATTATTAAAATATATCAATATATCATCAAGGAATATAATAAAATTCTTGTCCAAATAATTCTTAAATACACTATTCATAAGGTTCATAAAGGCATTAGGTGCATTTACCAATCTAACGAGTATTAAGGAGAATTTCTAATGAATATACTGAGTACAAAAGCTATCTTATGGATTTCCTCTTCCTTAATTCTCATCTAATGGTAATCTAATCTCAAATCAATCTTAGAAAAGACTGTTGCACTCTTCATTTAGTCAAACAAATCATCTATCCTTGGAGAAGGATAAAAATTATTGATTTTAATGTTATTAAGCATGTGATAGTCAACACATTACCTAAGTGTACCATCTTTATTTTTCACAAACATAATAGGAGCACTCCAAGGGGACACACTTGGTGTAATGCTTCCATTTTCCAATAGTTCTTGAAGCTAAACCTTAATGTTAGGCCCCAAATCCATCTAAGTATAGGATCCATGCCAACACAATAAACACTTGGGCACGAGGCAATCACCTATCATGATTGTTTTATTTTTCCAGCTAGTGGCACCAACTATTAGGTGACTAACTAAATCCTATTTGGTTCAATCTTTATTGGGAAGTAGGTGCATGAGACAGTTATGGCTCATAAAAGATAGCGTAGTGGAGCTGGTGGAATGAGTACCTCTAGTGCCAGCTCAATAATCAACATGCTCCATTTCCCATGTAACTAAGATGCCCCAAAACACTATAAAACCAAGCTGAGTCTAGTTAGTAAAGGAGGAGAAGATTGGGGTAGTGAAGCCCTAGTGGATTGGTTCTAGATGTTATGTTCACCATTATAACTTAGAGTTAATTCGAGAAGACTCTACTTGCTCCCCATTGTAATGCCCAAGCTCACCTGTGAACCTCTAGGCCTTTAGTAGTTTAAGACAAGCATTTGCTCAGTTCCTAGTAATATAGATGTATTATTGCTAAACTTTATTAATGATGAAGGCTTTGTGAAATGTTTAATGGGTTGAATTCTTAAGTCTATAGTATGTGTGTTGAGCTCTTATGAGCTTCTAACCTAACTCATCTATGGCATGCCTATAGCTCATGAGGAGCCCTACACTTGATATGGGAAATACTCTAAGTATGGGTTAGACCCTATTCCTCAAAATGATACCTATGCCTAAGTGCAAACCTATGCCTAAGTCCCTCAATTAGATACCTAGTTTCCCCTTAAGCACCTGAATACCATTAAATCAAGGTTACCAAAGCCTTGTGCCCATGAAGCTATTGACCTAAGTCACATCTGCTTGTGCTTGACAAGAAATCATTTTTCCCTATCCCAGGATGGCTTGTATTCATGAATGCATCACCACCGTTTCACTAACCAAAGGCCCTGAAGAAAAGAGTTACACTATGGCACAACTAGCCCAACATAGACCTTGGTCCCTTCTCTACTACACTTTAAGTGAGAACATAAGGCTTGTGCCTTATGTGAATAAATTCTAGCACAGTCAAGTATCAAATGTTGAGTATCATAAGATTAGTCAAGGACTACACCTCATTAGAACAAGTCTAATCTGACCTAGACAGCTAGATAAGTGCCTAATTAAGCCCATGACCAAAACACCTACTTTTTTGCAACATTTTGGTTCCATTTTTGGGATGTGTAAACTTTTATTGATATAATGGTGTACCAAGACAATGCTTTGACTTTCCCTTTAGAATATCAAGCATTCGATATAATGATTGGAAGATAGCTTTGCGCTAAGGCAGCTAACTTGTAGAGGACAAAAAACAAGGAAGTGGGTCTAGAACCACTTGTATGATGCCCTATATGAGGTTTTATTTTGCAACTATCAGAGAAAGTGTATTGATGGTTGGATGCGTATGTGACACACATGAGTTGAATCCATAGACAATGCCTTGAGTGGATGAAAGATCACCTAGAGAGGCTTGAGAACTTAGACACCATTTGGACTAGAGCCATAGACAAATGGTGGTAAGGGGCATTAAACAACTAAATGCTTGAATTTGTAGTATCAACATACTCCTACCCTAAAGAAGAAGAATATTAGTTCTTTCATGAACCAAGAGGCACATTTGTAAAATAACTTGGCACCAAACTTAAGAAGCTAATGGTGGATTACATCTTTAAAATAGTGAGGATGGAAGGCTAAAGTCTTCTCACATATGAGCAGTGTAACAGGGAAGAAGGGGATGTATAGGTGAGGCACAATGGAAGAGGATGAACAAATTGACACCTGAGAGCTCAAGAGATAGGCTTATAACAAGAAAATATGTGAGATGATGGAAGATATTGAACTTGGAAGTGCTAATAAGACTCTTAACAAATGATAAGGGCATGGGGAAGGATATCTTAAATGGTAACAACACTTAGAGGAAGGAACCCTTGAAGTTATGGAACAAGCTCTATACTTGACAAGTTAATGCTTAGGGTCCATACAAAAATTGACCATTGAAGATGTGTCAAATACACCTACTCCATTTAAACCTATGGCATGAGCTCATACATTAGATCCCCCACAGGAAAATAGAAGATTGATAATTGACCTCATTTTCAACTTAGACTTTGATCATTTTGCATATTTGGATCCAAATTTTATGATTAAACAAGTTATTCCTTATGAAGAGGTAAGTGAGGATACATATATAACTTAAGGTGCTATCTTGACTCAATAGAATGTGAGTGCAAGCATACTAGTCTAGCCAATATCAACTATGTAGCCTGGGCAATAGCCTAGAAGAAGTTGCCCTATGCAACTAGTCAATAGTATAATGCCATCATATTCTATGGTGCCAGCAGTAACCACGAGACCAACACCTTACCTAGTGGCCAGAGGCATTGGAGGACCACTTCTAGGACAAGCACTATGGGGATACATGCTCCCCCACCCTAGATTTATTATGAGATGGCCATGTGTCTACCCAAGTATTGAGGTGTGGAAAATGTTGTAGAGCATGTGCTCAAGTGTGAATTATAATATTACGCTTAACCCAATCTAAGCATAAGGAAACCTAGTTTGTAATAAAATTTATTGATTTCACCCATACTTAATATAGGAAGTTTGATCCTAACCAGGATATGGTTGATTATGACACCATGAAAAAAGACTTCTTGAAGGAGTTTGATATACCTGAGTTCGAGCAACAAAGCATCACCATACTCAAAGAGATCAACTAAGGATTATTAGAGTGAATGTGCTTGTAAAATAATAGGTTTAAGACTCTCCTTTCCAAGCTCTCTTATGATATTCAGTCCTCCTAACATGTACAATAGTTCATTGGAGGATTCTAGTACCTTTCAGAAGGGTGCTATCTATGAAAACATTCATAGACCCTTGAGAAGCACTTGAATCCATGCTCAGAGCCAAGGTACTAGGGAAGGTTGATACATGAATTAGCCATTTTATGGAGGTGCATATTGTGTTTATGGCCTCCTAAATACAAAATCTAACTTCTAGTTTATTATAGGATTCTCAAAGTGGGTTATGGTGCACTGATTGTGAGATGAACGACCATAATAGAAATAATTACCCTTAAAGGAATGTGCACACACTTCTCCTCAGACGTGAATTTTGTCATGAGTCACATGATGTTTAAAATTTTCCTTTGTTAAAATACACCAATCAGGTTAGCATAACTACCTATTGCAATTTATGTGATGCCTATACCCATAACATGACTAATTACCACATAATCAATGAGATGTGTGAGAACATGGGGAGAGGCACACAACAAGAAAAAATAGTAGTAAGAGGGAAAGGAGCCAAAAGAAAAGAGGGTTAAAACTAATAGAATGTAGGCTATAGGATACAAAGAGGTATCAGAGGGTGAGTTGGTGGATGTGGTGGGAAAAGGTTCCCATCACAATAATGTTATAAGTGTGATTTGATCAACACTATCAATGTGACTGCCTTATGCATCCAACATGTGGGTATTGTCGAGGAACACACAAGGTTTAAGAATACCTTGACTTGTACAAAAAATTGACCCAAGGTAGGCTAGGCATCAAAAAGGGTGAAGGGATGGTCAGGTTTGAGTTTCAAGAGGCAAAATGGGCTATAAGGGCACAACTAACATGCATGGAGTTGATCAAAGTGAAGGCAACTACTTAGGGTGGACTCACCACTCAATCATCAATTGTGTCAATACCATAGTTATGCTTGGAATATGGGATGTTAATCTATACTAAGTTCATTATGTATCTGGAACCTAAAGCCAAGCCTTATCTAAACCATGTGTGCCAAAAAGACACATTGCAACAAGCTATGAGTGTGATCCAAAACTTGTAAGGAGAAATCCAATTGCTACGAGACCTAGAGGTGAAAGATGTTACCTCTTAAAAAAAAGATGGCTAAGAGGCTAAAGTGAAAGCACTGATAGAGATATTGCACCTCCTACAAATAGAAGGGATGCTACCCCTATTAAAGAATTTGCTTCTAGAACATGTAAGACATCAGTCAATTGAAGCTAGCATGCCATGCATGGAAAAGTTATGAGAGGTCAGGCATACATAGAATATAGAGTATGACCAAGAACTCCTAGTGAATGCCACCATTGATGGATGGTTCATCTATGAGGTCCTTATCGACATAGGTACCAAAGTTTTTTATCCTGACCAAGAATGCTTGGGAAAATATGGGTAGGCTAGCCTTGAGGCCTTCTCCCTATGTACTCTTCATGGCCAACAAGACCTGAGTGTAGCCAATCAAAAATTTTAAGGGCACCATTACAGATATTATGGGCACAAAATTCCATGTTGACTTCAAGATAATCAAGTTGGTTGAATAGGATAACTATCTAGTGCTTTTACGAAGGCCATGGTGCTATGCCAATAATGCAGATGTGCACTTCAAGAATTGATATATAACCTTTGAAAATGGTAAGGAAAGGGTAGTGATTCCCATTTCAAGTGACCAAGGACCCCCTATGCAGAGATCATTATTCTGGAGGATGATATCAATCATATATATAACATCACAGTGTAAGGCACTGAGAATCTCAACCCTTTTGATCAAGGATTGCTCTCTTGGGAGGATGGGTAGTTAGCCTCATACACTACTGATGTTGCTTGGGACTGATGGGTTAAAGAGGCTTATGAGTCCACTATTCAAAGATGTCTATTGGTATGCATAAAGGCACTCAATCCTATGAGGACTGCCTAGGTCTAGATTGATCACACTCCAAATTGATGGGTCTCACACCATGGGGAGAAAGGAAAGAATGTACTCTGCTTGAGCAAGGGCAAGCTTACAGTGTTTCCAAAATTTTCAAGGATAAACCTAATGGAAAGGTATGTCCATAAAATTGAATCATACATCCCCAAAGAAATAGATAGAATGGGAACACTAGTGTATACCTTGAGAAGCACTACCACACATTAGTGTGCAGCATAAAAGTCTAATTTGCCAACCTGGCTAGAGGCAAAAGTGGTCATTTGCACTAGATTTGAGAGGAGTAATGAAAACTTGGATATATTGATGTACTTTGGCACCTCTTATCCTATGGTACATGTGCGACTATGCAAAGAGACATGAACTGACTATGGAATGACTACCCCAAAGAAATTATGGGTGCATACCTTTTATAGGACTCTGAAGACATAGGTGTGAGCATGGTATGTGGTCAATGAGATGCACTAAGAGATAACCAATTGGGATGCCCTTAAGGATAATTTTCTTCACACCTCCTTTTCCTTACATAACTTGGAGTTGGTTGAGTCGCTACAAGTATTTAGAGGGTAGTGTTCGAGGACACCACCATCCTTGAGGAATGTCTGAAAGACATGTTTGGGGAAAAAAGTCTGGTGCTCCCAAATTTATTTGAGGAACAAACACTAAACAATGACTCAAGTGAAGAAGATAATGAGGCTTGGAAGGAATGCTACTGGAAAACATTGACCATTAAAATAAATCTCGTACGCCAAGTATATGATAGCGCTCTAGGTGAAAAAGACCCCACTCATCTTCACATAAAGATAACTGAGGGAACTTGATAAGTCAAGAACTCACACTATAAGAATCATGAACCATACCATGCACAACTAAAGACCATCAAAGTCAACATAAGTACAAAAATAGATCCAAATATGGCTACTCTAGGTGCTTATTGGCCTGACGTAGAGCTTTTATGCATCATAGACCTCCATAAGGAATTCCAAGACTTGTTCCTTAGGAATTATCAAGATATGAAGGGTAACCACCCATCCCTTGGTAAGATGAGCAAAAATATAATATATGGTACAATATCGATCAAAAATCACCCCTCGAAATGAATCCCACCATCTATGCCAAGGTCAAAATAGAGATTGACACAATGTTGGCTATAGGGATCATTTACCTAGTGTAGGAGTTTGAGTGGGTGAGCCCAATGGTAATAAGCATAAAAAAGGATGGGTGTATTTGCATTTGCATCAATTATAAAATTATAAACACTACCTACATCAATGACCCCTTCCCAACTCTATTCACTGAAGAAGTCTTGGAAGGCATTGTAGGCTAAGAGATCTACACCTTCACTGATGGGTAATATAGATACCACCAAGTTCATATTAAGGAGGAGGACAAGACCAAAATAACCTTTTCAACTAAATAGGGCTATTTTTCTTATAACATGATGCCCTTTGGACTCAATATTGCACCAACCATGTTCTCTAAAGTGGTGGTCACCATGTTTAAAGACTTCATCCACAGGTTCCTCTAGGTTTACCTAGATGAATGGATTGTGTATGGCCTTATCAAGGACCATTGTAATAACCTATGCCTAATGTTGGAGAGGTACAAGTAGCTTCATATATTCCTAAACCTAAAGAATTACATCTTTGTAACATCTTTTGGAACCTTTCTAGAGTACATCATCTATAAAGATGGTTTACTTGTTGATCCAATAAAGATTGTGATCATCATTTAGCTTTAGAATCTTTCCACACAGAAAGATGTTCACACCTTTTTTGGCCACTATGGATATTATAGAAATTTTATAAGGATCTATGCAAAGATTTTGGCACCTCTAGAAGAGATCTTGTGCAAGGATGGACCATTCTGCTGGGGTGAAGTGCAAAAGGATACCTATGAGACCCTGAAGCTCAAATTGGATAGCATACCTAGCTTACAGTTTCCCAACTGGATGAGCCCATTCTATGTCCATATCAATGCTTTTAGATCTATTATTGGTACAATCTTGGTGCAGCTTAGTGAAGGCAAAATAGATCATCCCATCTCCTTCACTAGTAGAAAATTAACAAAGGTAGAGCAGAACTATACTACAACCAAGTATGAGGCGCTCACTATGGTCTATGCCCTACAAAAATTTAGTCAATATTTGTTGGTGACCCCATTCATATTTTTCACAAACCACAAGGAATTTAAGTACCTCATGAATAAGCCCATTCTCCATGGGCACATTTATAGATGGACCATTATATTTCAAAAATTCCAGTTCTCCATTGTCTTCAAGCTTTGAAAATAATACTTGGGCCCAGACCATTTATCCCATATAGACTCTGACAATGCAGTAACAATAATTGAGGATGATATGCTAGATGTAAAATTGTATAGAATCTAGTGCACCCTTGAGGACTTGGTAGAGATGTCTACCTTTGTAACATCTGGATCTATGCCCCAAATAATGACAACTAAAGAAAAGAAATAGCTCATAGTTTACACTGCCCCTTTTTAGCTCAATAGCATGGAATATTCAAACTACGATGAGATGAATTTCTATGCTGATGTGTCTTGGATCATGAAAGGGACCCCATCCTACATGAGATGCATTAGGGGATATCAGGAGGCCATTGTATAGGAGATGCAATGGTGTATAAGGTGTTGCAATCAGGCTTGTGGTGGCCAAGTCTATTTCAAGATGCAAAATATTATGCTAAGGTATTCAACATATACCATTGCATAGGGAAAGCTAACCACCAGGATGGGATGCCTCTCATCCCCATTATTTCCTGAGCATCATTAAAGAAATTGGCCAGTAAATTTGTTGGACCAATTACCCCCATAACATGGTGCATAGACATGAGGTATATTCTAGTGGCCACTAACTATTTCACTAAGTGGGTTGAGGATATGCTAACCAAAAATTACATAGCTAGCACAACCATAAAGTTAATATAGGAGAACATCATAAGACACTATGGGTACCCACTCATCTTGACTAGCAACAGGGGTACACACTTCATTAATGAAATTATGCAAATCCTACTAACAAAATACATGGTGGTGCATCACAGGATAAAACCCTAACAGTCCCAAAAAAATGGAAAAACTATGGCATTAAACAAGATCTTGGGGGCATGCCTCACAAAGATATGTGACATTGGTCACAAATATTAAGATGATCGAGTGTCAATAGTGTTATGGGAATATCACACAACCTACAAACACTTGAATAAATCTACACCATTTTAACTAGTGTTTGGCAATGAGGCAATCCTACCAACAGATTTATTAGTGTCATCACTATACATTATATGCATTGGCCAATTAGATGACCAAGAGTCACTAAATGTAAGTTTTAGGACTTAAATCACTTAAATGAGACATGTACCTAAGGAAAGTGGAACCAATAGATAGAAAAAGCACACCAAAAGCTCTGACATGACAAATATTGGATGAATATTTTTTCTATCAGTGTACTGGTAAACAAAATAGGTCTGATTAGCCAAAGTAGGAAGATTAGTCATCCTAATGTGTAAGTTTATCACATCATAAGGAGACTGCTCTCTCCTCTCATCAAGGGGAGGTTCCCTGTGGATATGCTATGTATATGTATAAACAGAAAATAATACTCAAGGGTAGGACAAGTCATCCATCTCTCTTTATTTAGAGATGATGTATACAAAACAAAGGAAAAACTCAAGGGAATGAAAAACAACACTCCTCTTCTTTCAGAAGAACTATTTCAGCTAGCCACAAGAATACTCTTGGAAATATAAGCAAAATGTAACTGAGAGTATGGTAACCAGCAAATCGAGACAGAGCACAAAGTCTCTATGTGAAATGCTCAAGAGTAATATATGAAGGACAATGAGAGAACAAAGTCTCTTCAAAGTCCTTTACACAGCAATGAAAATAAAACAAACTGAAGGTAGCTATGGGGGCATAAAGTCTCTCCACAGTTGATTCTTCAGGACACTTCCTGACTAATTTTACTAATCCTGCTTGTTAAATTAATGGAACAAAAAAGATATCATAGCACAAAGTCTGAAAAAGTCCCTTGCTTTCTTATTCCAGTAATAAAATATGATCATGAGCACAAAGTCTCAATGATGCCTCTCAATTTGGGTAGAGTTTTGTTTAGATTGTCAAAAAAAAGAGATACAATTACAATGAAAGAAAGTCCCTTATATAGCCACTTCAAGGACTCAGGAACAATAATACATCATGATGCATTGGGAACCGTTAAGAAGATAGGCTGGAACTTTGGGGCATTTTACCCATTTGATCTTCTCAATGTAGATAAACAAGTCATGTAATTGAAATATTACAACTTTCAATGTCCACCTGGCAGTCTGATCTTGTCTTCATTGCTCCTCCTTTTCTGGTTAATTGAATCGAGTCCTGGATTCATTCATTTTTTTGTCTTTCCTCACTTTCTGCTAGTTTTGATCTTGACTTTTGGGAATGCATTCAGGTCTATAAATCCAAAGGATCAACAACTATCTCATGGGTTTTAAAATTGACGTTTACATGCCCGTCAATGTGCTCTCAATGGCTAGTTCACTGTCCTGAATTTGATGTCTTTAGGGCGTCACCCCTTGGTCTTCTTTCAGCTTTTGGCTTTGCCCTTCCAGATTAGACTTGCCCTTTTGGGCCTTGAGAAATGACCTGTGTCGAGTTGGAATAGCCTTTTACTTTGGCCGTTGAGAGTCCCCTGCAAGGGCACCTGCCCTTTGGGGTCCTTCGGTAGCCCTTTGCCTTGGCAGTCCCCTCAAACAAATCCTCGAGCTTTCTCTTGTGAAATTTCCTCACAGACTATCCTTTATGAAAATTCCTAGGTGTTTTCTCCTGTGGGTAATTTCTACAGACATATGTCTCAAAGAAAATTCCTGCGAACAATTTACCTGGGGAAAATTCCCGTGGACAAAAGTCTGTGAAAATTTGTTCCACAAAGTCTTTGACTGGTCTTCAGATCTTTTGAGCCCACAACCACTTAGAATTATTTTAGACTTTTTGTCTAAGGGAATTCCTTTGGATAGAAGTCTGAAAGAATTAAGTGTTAGCCAATTTTCAAATGCCTTAAACAAATCCAAAAGAATTACCTTTCGGCTTTGAAAAATGACCCTTTCGAAGGGTGCTTTTATTGATTAAGTGTCCTCCGCAAGGGTACTTGTCTTTCGAGAAGTCTCATTTTGCATTGAATCGCCCCTTTAAACTTTGACATTGAACCAATCAGTTAAACCAATCAGTTGAACTAAAAATGGTTCAAGCTGATGGTTCAATGAATTAAACAAGCCGATGAACTAAACATTGAATCAAACATAATGAACTTGCCTTTGAACCAATAGGAACTTTGACGTTGAACCAATTTATTGAACCAAGGCTTTGAACCAATATGATTCAAACCAATGGTTCAAGCTGATGGTTTAATTGAATGAACCAACTAAATGAACCAAGCCATTGAATGAACCTGTTCATTGGTTGAACCTACCATTGAACCTTGAACCCGTTGAACCTTTAAACCAAAATGGTTCAATGGTTCAAGCCACCTTGATTTGGCCAAGTGTCTTGAAGCTGATGAACCAATTGAAGTGATTGAACTTTGAACCTTGATGAAGTGCTTAACTCCTGCCAAAGACATTGAACTTGTTGAACCTTGAACCTGTTGAACCTTTGAACCAAAGTGGTTCAATGGTTCAACGGTTTAATGGTTCGAGTCTCTTTTTGCACTCAAATGCTTGTCGATGGAAATTTTTGATTGAACTGAAGCTCTGAACCAATCCTAGAAAATAACCAAGTGTTTGGAAACTGATTCTTTTGACTGAAACCGCCTACAGAAGCCTTTGAACCAACAAGAGCTTGCTTATAGAATATGTAGATACAAAGTCTATAGAAATCAACATGTAAAACCCATTGAACTTGACCTGCAAAGTCTGTAGATTTTCTAAAAATCTTGGAAAATGAAGAATCTGAATGTCTAGGACAAATTTTTGGAAATGGAAGAGACAATTTTGGTCTGTAAGACCAAAATAGTTCAAATGTTGTCCCAAAAAATGACTACTACTTTTGGGGGACAACAACTGGCTCTAGTTGGGGAACTTTTGTTAATTGCAAAATGAATTGAAAGGAGTAGAATCTAGAACCTCCAGTGTCTTCAAGTGTACCATTGGGTTTCAGAGTCATGCTATCTAGAAATAAAAGGCATCAAAAAAAAAAAAAAACAAAACAAAATAGAATTAAAACTGTACAAATATACATATATATAGAGGCAATGATCTGATACTTCAAGAGTTGAAGTGTTTTAGATGCTGCCCATTGTGGGGCAGAGAAAAGAGTGTGCCATCTTGATATTTCAATAGAAAGCTATTTTCACCTATGTGCTGATGAATTATGAATGGGCCTCTCCAAAGGGAGTCAAACTTTCCATGCATCCCCTTTGGTTCTCTTCTTTTGTCCCACAACAGGACTTGATCCCCAATCTGGAAATCACAATTTTTGGCCTTTTGATCAAAGAGTTTATTTACCACACTTTGATGAGCAACAATTTTGTCCACCACCATGGTTCTCTATTCCTCTAGCTGAGTTAGGCACATGATTATTTTGTCAAGAGAACTCTCATATGTCTGATCTTCAATGGCCTTCACCAATTTTAAGGCCAGTAACTCTAAGGTGATTGGTATCTCAGCATTGATACCGTAAAGAAGTTGAAAAGGGGACATACCAATTGCCCTCTTTGGCGTGATCCTGTCTGCCCATAGAGCATCAACCAATGCTTTGTGCCATGTCCTTTGATTATCATCTGCTAGCTTTTTGATAATAGTTACCAAATTCTTATTGCTGGACTCAGCTTGTCCATTCCCTTGTGGAAAATAATCAGAAGAATGAGAGAGCGTAATTCCATAATGAAAACATAATTGCATAATTTCTTGAGAGGTGAAACAAGCTACATTATCAGTAATAATTTTGAGTGGAACTCCAAACCTAGAAATGATATTCTCTTTGAGGAAGTTGCATACAAATTTTGAAGTAACATGCTTAGTTGGGATTGCTTCTACCCACTTGGTGAAATAATCAGTTGATGTAAGGACATAATCATGTACAACACTTGAAGATGGGTTTATTGTCCCAATAAAATCAAGTCCCCATTGCTAGAAAGGTTCCTCTATGATTACTAGCTTGAGAGGCAGGGAAAACAACTTGGGTCTTCCAACAAATTGCTGGCAAAGTTCACATTTCCTCACCCACTTATGTGTATCTTGGAAAAGAGTTGGCTAGTAATACCTGGCTCACAGAATTTTGTGAGCAGTCATAGGGGTAGAAAAATGTCCTCCACAGGCTAGATTGTGGAAAGATTTCAAGAGCTGGGTTTGCTCTTCTTTGTCTACACAACGAAAGAATACTCCATCTATGCTTCTCTTGTACAGGTCATTATCCCTAAGGACAAAATTGGTAGCTTTTAACCTGATAGTCCTCCTTTCTTTGTAAGACAAATGAGCAGGACATTCACCATAAGTCAAAAAATAGGTAATATCTGAATACCATTCATTGGTAGTGGAGACAAAAAGGACTGTTGGCACATCTTTCACTTCAGCTTCTTCACGCTGTGTATCTTTTGGCTTATTTTCAACCATTAATTGGCAAAGGCCTTTACCTCTGACCAGCTTTGTCAGCTTGATATCTAGATTAAATTCTTAGATCTTTGCAATCTAATTACCTCTTTTTGTGCCAAACTCTTGTTGAGTTAATATAGACTTGACTGTAGCATCAAGAACTAAAACAGTGGTATGTGAATTCAGAATATAGAAGTGGAAATGTTTGACCGCTTTTACCAATGCATAGGCATGCTTCTCTATATTTGAATACTTTATTTCATAGGTTTTGAGAGGGAAAATTATCAAAGAGATGGGGGATTCCATACCTTCCTTGTCTTGTTGAACAAGAATCGCTGAAAGAGTATGCTTAGATGCATAGCTGTATATGATGAAATCTTTGTGGTAATCTAGACAAACCAAGGTAGGGGCGTGAGCAATGGCAGTCTCGATATCTTGAAATGCTGATTTGCTTTCTTTGGTCCAGCTGAAGGTAGTCTTCCCTTTCATCATGTTCACAATGTGTCTTGTCTTCTCAACAAATTTAGGGATGAATCCCCGTAATAAATTCACTTTTCTAAAGAAAGAGTGAACAACATTTTTACTTGTAGGCAAATTTAGCTCTTGAATAGATTTGAGTCTGTTTGAGTCAATTTTTATACCTTCTTTGGACACAATGTGTCCAAGGAGTTTCCCCTCTATTACTCCAAAAATAGACTTTTTAGGATTCAAGGAAATACCATTCTGGCAGCAGTGCTCCAGCACTTGTTGTAAGTGGCATACATGATCAGATTGACGCTTTGAAAAGACAGTTAAGTCATCAAGATATACCACTATGAATTTGCCAATTTCATCTTTGAAGGCCATGTCCATTGCTCTATGAAAGGTAGCACCAGCATTTATTAAGCCAAAAGGCATTCTTTTATATGTAAATGTACCCTAAGGTGTGATGAATGCAGTATTGTGTTGGTTATCTTCACCAACTTTAACTTGATTATAACCTAAGAAGCCATCCAACATTGATAACATTTCTTATCCTATTACTATTTGAAGCACTTGGTCCATGATTGGCAAAGGGTAATTGTCTTTTATAGATAATTGATTCAGATTTTGGAAATCTACACAAATACAAATTTCACCATTCTTCTTCCTTACAGACACTATGTTTGCAATCCATGTAGAATGATAGACTGGGAAAATAATTCTAGCATTTAACATTTTATGTATCTCAGACATAACAATACCTGAAATTTTTAGATTGTATTGTCTGGATTTCTGCTTGTAGGGCATTGAATCAACCTTGAGGGGAATGTGATGGTGGATTTCATCAAGTTTGAGAGACTTCAGGTCTTCATATGAATATACTAAGACATCAATGTATTGATGGAGCAAAGAGGTGAATTTGAATCTTTCTTCAGGTGTGCAACACTTACCAATGTTGACCATCTTTGGATTTTCTTTGTTGGTCAAATTTGCTTGGTCAAATCCCTGAGAGAAATTCAAATTTGTTTGCTGTTGTTTGATGAATCTATCATGCTTGTCAAACAACTTCTCAAGAGAAACCAGGCCTTTACGAATTTTATTTCTTTTCAGCTGTAGGAATTCTTCATTTACATTTGAACTAGATTCAGACTTCTGAGATTTACTGCCTTCAAAATACAGCTGTTTAAAATTGTCTTTTCGTTCCAAGAAAGCAATGATCTGATGATCATCATTGAATATTTGCCAATGATTAGCATTGTCAGGAACACTTGGTCTATAGACTAGCTCAATGGTATATTTGGCTTCTTTAAAGTCTGAATGAGGAACTAAGAGAGTTCCTAAAACAAGTGCATCAGCATTGTCATTAGACTCTTTGGGAATGGCATAAATGTTAAAAGCATCAAAGCTTTCAGTTTGGTCCCAAACCAAGTTACGGTAGTGGCGTAGTCTCTCATTCTTAGTTTGATATAGATTTTTCACTTGACAGACCACTAATTCAGCATCCCCTTTGGCATGAATAAACTTGATGCCTCTTTCTTGAGCAACCTTCATGCCCAGCAACAACAATTCATATTCAGCTGTATTGTTAGTGTTGCTGAATTGTAATTTATAGGATGAAGGAAACATATCTCCTTGAGAAGATATTAAGACAATCCTAGCTCCTAAATCAGTAGAGGAACAACTACCATCAAATTCTAGAGTCCAAATTTCATCATACACTGACTTTACTTTAGACTTTCCCTCATCAGAGATGGAGGGCCCTTCTTCATCTGTATATAAAAAGTAGTTACCCATACCTGCGAATTCAAAAAGGATTTGAGCTTCAGGAGCTGATGTCTTGGTAACTACGTATTTTTCTTCCTTTTTAGAGAGTAACCTCTTCATCATGCCTTGGATAGGGATCCTTGCCTCAGATAGACCCATGTTCAGTTCTCCTCCCACATCCTTGCAAAAATTTCATCCAAGCAAAATGCCATAAGATGCTGGGACGTCAACCATTAAGATAGTCATTTTAATCCTCTTGTCTGGAAAGGCTGTGAATGCAAATTGGGCATCTTTGATTTGCCTCAGTAATGGTACTTGCTTGTTCTCCATGGAAAAACATCTCCCAAATGTCTTGGTCAGTGTGAGACTAAGAGACTCAGTGACTTTAGCAGGCATGGCATTTGTAGATATGCTTGAGTCTATAATAGAGTTACTCAGCTTGTGGCCATTGATTAACAGGGAAACATTGAAGGGTTCTATTTTTATAAGAGTAGTTGGAGGAGTAATGACCAGATTATTCAGAATAGGCATGTTTTTTAGAGAATCAAAAGTTACTTTTTTTGCCTTTGGTCCTACAGGGATGGTTTGACTTTTAACATATTGAACTAGCTTGTTTAGTTGATCAAGATTAGACTGCAAGTATTCAAATTTAGACATCTATATTTTTGTCTTTTTGACATGATCAATTATGTCAAATGGCTGAATCGAGTTAGGTACAGAGAAAGGTACTTCAACTTTCTAAATTTTAGGAGGGATGGGAGGTGGGCTGGTTTGCAAATTAGAAGTAGAAGGGGAAGGCACAACAGATGTATTTACCTTTTGAGTAATGATTGGATATTTTTATTGAAAAGGCAGAGCTGTCCCACACTTGACAATTGTGACTGCTGGTTGTGGTTTCTCTTCTATCTTCTCTTTATCAGCTTGTTAGACTGATTAGTTTTTAAACCTGGTAAACACTACATATGATCCATTTGAAGCTTTTCCTTTGCTTTTGGTTCATATTGATAATTCTAGAAACCAATGTGGGAGTCGCCAGCTGATTCTTCTTGATTGTCTTCAATGATATCAACATCATTTTATTGATTTAATTCAAGCTGATAAGAGAATTTTGATTCTGCTTCAAGATATCCCATTGCTGAATTGGTTGGAGGAGCTTCTAGGGCAAGTTTCCCTTATGGGGGAGGAAGGTGATTTTGTTGTCCTTGGTTTCTGGCAACATTGCCTTGATATGATTGATTTGGGAATGTCCTTCTGTATGTAGGAGCAGAAGACATTCCTTGAGCCATTTGCTTTTTGAGGGCAAGGAGCTCATTTGCTAATTTTTGCACCATTGGATTTGTGGTGCTTGTAGATGCAAATTTAGAAGATGATGAAGCTTTGTTTCTATTTGGATCTCTTCTTATTTTCTCTGCTAAGATGAGATCATCTTCTACTTTAGTGGCTAAAAGTTGAGCTGTAGCAAGATCTATTTGACTAACACATCTCAAGAGAAAGCTGACTTCATGTAGCTGAGAATTAATGAAAAAACATTTGAGATTCTTAGCTATAGGTCAAGCAATGATAGGGATTCTATTTCTCAATTTGTCAAATTTAGCTATGAAGTCTCTCATAGGCTCATGAGGCTCTTTCTTCATCTGTGTAAGTTGAGCTAGAAGTGTATGTGCGTCTTCTACAGGTTTGAATTTGGCTTCAAACTTAGCTTTAAGGGTATTCCAATTAGTCACAGATCGAGCCTATAAATGGTAAACCAATCTATAGCAGCACCTTGTAGTGTTTCAACAAAAAGCCTCACTGCTACATCTTCAAATTCTACTCTGATTACTCCACAAGCTATACTGAATGTTGCAATGTGTTCATCAAGATGAACTTTGCCATCACCGTAAAATTTAGGGAAATTCTTCCTAGAACTACATGGGAGCTCATGTAGAGGAGAAGTAAGATTGAGAGGACCAAAAGAATTACCCCAAGGGCCTTGAACTGCCATTATAGGATTCTAAAAAGGAGGGATAACAAATCTCAAAGGGGTAATTATAGGCACAACTTTATCAACAGTAGAAGTAGATACTTCGTCTGGTAATGGAGATCTGGCTTTAGTAGGAGGGAAGCTCTTGGTTCATTAGAGATGAGATGGTGAAGGAAATATATCAAAATCACTTTGTTGTACTAGCTTAAATACAGGATCAACGATACCTTTAGCCCTTTGGCTTCGTGTATACCTTGAATCTACCAAATTGTTAAACAAAAATGGAAAAGAATTGACCTTGCTTCAATTAAAACTTGGGGATTTAAACTGTACGTTCTTTCCCAGTTAGTGTGGAGGTGAATGGAATGGATAGGCTATAAATGGATAATGGGTATTTCCCCAGTGGAGTCGCCAAAAATTGTTGGATGAATATTTTGTCTATCAGCGTACTGGTAAACAAAATAGGTTTGATCAGCCAAAGTAGGAAGATTAGTCATCCTAATGTGTAAGTTTATCACATCAGAAGGAGACTGCTCTTTCCTCTCATCAAGGGGAGGTTCCCTGTGGATATGCTATGTATATGTATAAACAAAAAATAATACTCAAGGGTAGGACAAGTCATCCATCTCTCTTTCTTCAGAGATGATGTATACAAAACAAAGGAAAAACTCAAGGGAATGACAGAGAACACTCCTCTTCTTTCAGAAGAACTATTTAAGCCAGCCACAAGAATACTCCTAGAAATATAAGCAGAATGTAACTGAGAGTATGGTAACTAGCAAATTGAGATAGAGCACAAAGTCTCTATGTGAAATGCTCAAGAGTAATATACGAAGGACAATGAGAGCACAAAGTCTCTTCAAAGTCCTTTACACAGCAATGAAAAGAAAACATAATGAAGGTAGCTATGGGGGCACAAAGTCTCTCCATAGTTGATTCTTCAGGGCACCTTCTTGACTAATTTTACTAATCCTACTTGTTAAATTAATGGAACATAAAAGATATCATAGCACAAAGTCTGAAAAAGTCCCTTGCTTTCTTATTCCAATAATAAAATATGATCAACAGACTAAGCACAAAGTCTTAATGATGCCTCTCAATTTGGGGCAGAGTTTCATTCAAATTGTCAAAAAAAAAGAGATAAAATTACAATGAAAGAAAGTCCCTTATATAGCCACTTCAAGAAAGACTTGGGAACAGTAATACATCATGATGCATTGGGAACTGTTAGGAAGATAGGCTAGAAGTTTAGGGCATTTTACCCATTTGATCTTCTCAATGTAGATAAACAAGTCATGTAATTGAAATATTACAACTTTCAATGTCCACCTGGTGGTTTGATCTTGTCTTCATTGCTCATTCTTTTTTGGTTAATTGAATCAAGTCCTAGATTCATTCATTGTTTTGTCTTTCCTCACTTTTTGCTAGTTTTGATCTTAAATTCTAGGAATGCATTCGATTTTGTAAATCCAAAGGATCAACAACTATCTCATGGGTCTTAAAATTGACATTTACATGGCCGTCAATGTGTTCTCAATGGCTAGTTCACTGTCCTAAATTTGACGTCTTTGAGGGCGTCACCCCTTGGTCTTCTTTCAGCTTTTGGCTTTGCCCTTCCAGATTGGACTTGCCCTTTTGAGCCTTGAGAAATGACTTGTGTCGAGTTGGAATAGCCTTTTAATTTAGCCGCTGAGAGTCCCCTGCAAGGGCACCTACCCTTCGAGGTCCTTCGGTAGCCCTTTGCCTTGGCAGTCCCCATGGACAAATCCCTAGGCTTTCTCCCGTGAAAGTTCCCCGTGGACTATCCTTCGAGAAAATTCCTAGGCATTTTCTCTCGTGGGTAATTTTTTGCAGACATTTGTATCGCAAAAAATTCCCGTAAATAATTTACCTAGGGAAAATTCTCATGGACAAAAGTCCGCAGAAATTTGTTCCGTGAAGTCTTTGACTGGTCTTCGAATCTTTTGAGCCCGCAACCACTTAGAATTCTTTCAGACTTTTTGTCTGAGGGAATTCCTTCGGATATAAGTCTAAAAGAATTAAGTGTTAGCCAATTTTCAAATGCCTTAAACAAATCCGAAAGAATTACCTTTTAGCTTCCTTGAAAAATGAACCTTTCGAAGGGTGCTTTTATTGATTAAGTGTCCTCCGCAAGGGCACTTATCTTTCGAGAAGTCTCCTTTTGCATTGAACCACCCCTTTGAACTTTGACGTTGAACCAATCAGTTGAACCAAAACTGGTTCAAGCCGATGGTTCAATGAATTAAACAAGCTGATGAACTAAACATTGAATCAAACATAATGAACTTGCCTTTGAACCAACAAAAACTTTGACGTTGAACCAATTGATTGAACCAAGGCTTTGAACCAAGATGGTTCAAGCCAATGGTTCAATTGAATGAACCAACTAAGTAAACCAAACCATTGAATGAACCTGTTCATTGGTTGAACTTGCCATTGAACCTTGAACCCATTGAACCTTTGAACCAAAATGGTTCAATGGTTCAACGGTTCAATGGTTCAAGCCACCTTGATTTGGCCAAGTGTCTTGAAGCCAATGAACCAATTGAAGTGATTGAACTTTGAACCTTGATGAAGCGCTTAACTCCTGCCAAAGATGTTGAACTTGTTGAACCTTGAACCCATTGAACCTTTGAACCAAAGTGGTTCAATGGTTTAACAGTTCAATGGTTCAAGTCTATTTTTGCACTCAAATGCTTGTTGATGGAAATTTTATATTGAATTGAAGCTTTAAACCAATCTCAAAAAATGACCAAGTGTTTGGAAACTGATTCTTTTGACTGAAACCCCCTGCAGAAGCCTTTGAACCAACAGGAACTTGCCTATAGAATCTGTAGATACAAATTTCGTAGAAATCAACATGTAAAACCCATTGAACTTGACCTGCAAAGTCTGTAGATTTTCTAAGAAGCTTGGAAAATGAAGAATCTGAATGTCTAGGACAAATTTTTGGAAATGGAAGAGACAAATTTGGTCTGTAAGACCAAAATAGTTCAAATGTTGTCCCAAAAAATGACTACTACTTTTGGGGGACAACAATAAGCATATCAAGCATAAGGTGCTAACATAAGGGACACTATTTTTTTTCTAGGACTCCAAGTATATTAGGCACCCATGCAAGCTATACATAAGGTGGATGGGCCCATATGTCATCTAAAACATCTTAGAGACTGGCACATGCAAGATGTGCATGTTGTCAGGGGAAATCATCCCTGGGCATTTCAACAACAAATAATTGAAGATATATCAGTAATAGGGTGGCGGTTTCACCATCAAACATTGACTTTTTGATTATGAGTTAGTTGTATTGAGTGACCAAAATAGATTTTGGTGAAAGCCAAATAAGTTGCTTTTATGTGTGTTGTTTTCAATTTTGATGTGGTAGGTGAATAAGTAGAGCTTTGAGGCTGCCAATAAAATATTTTTAGCATTTTTCACACATACTTCTAGAGTTAGACATAAGATGCACTAGATATTTGTGCACAAGATTCAAGAAGTGAGTCATCTTTAAGCCCATAAAAGGGCTAGTTAGGTGCTTTTAAGCATAATACCAATCAGGTGAGTTGATCAAGGTTGATTATTAAGCACCTAAAACTATAAACCTAAGTTTCAAGGCATATGGAACTCATCAAACTTAAATAAAATGTGAATCGAGAGAGCCACACAAGATACAAGTGCATAAAAGATAGAGTGAAGATACACAACATGATCATGCGTAAGAGATTAGATAAGAATGTTGTGGTAGAGTGTGAGTGAAAGGGATTTTTATGGGGTAGGAAAATCCAAGTCAAAAAGATGAAAGCACAGTGAAATCAACCAAGATAGACAAGGGTGCACAAAATAAAAGCATAGCAAAAAAAGGAAATGAGACCAAGGAGGTTGAATCACGTGTATGTGAGGCATTGCACCCAAGTTACCATATTGAAGGCAAAGGTCATACTAATTGAATAAATCATAGGATAATATCATTAGGATAAGCTAGCATCCACCTAAAATGAGGCAGGAAGTGACCATTTGAACTACACATCACTTCACTAAAAAGTCATTAGAAGAAGTTAATGAGGTGGCAATGGAGGCACAAAGATCTACATTAAATGCACAAATAATAAAATATTTTTGTGGACTTCATGGGTCTTAGTGAATCTCAAGGAGTTTAGGTATCATCAAACCATTAATCAATCATAGCTAAGGCGATAGATGAGAGTAAAGGTATAAAGCAGTGAAAATTGATTGCATCTAGTTACAAACCTTGTATTAATTTGAATAGAAAACCAAAGCAAACTAGTGAACCCCAAAGATCTAAACTAAGGATAACCTACTGTAGTGAGACCCTAAGCACCCTTAGATGCCAAAAGTGAATGAATATGTAGAGAAAAAAATTTCATTCCTTGTGAGAGTGGCATAGGAAAGAAAGGGGCATGAATTGGGTGAGAACCAGGGAATTAAAAACTAAAGTGACATCAAGGCTATCATTTAAAGCAGACAAAGCTTGAGAAATAAACATACAATCATAGACCTCATGAGTGTATGAAGCATCGACAAATATTTAAGGCTATAAAAAGATAAATAGACCATGGTTTAATACCAATAAATTCATAATGGAAAAAACATGGATGAGTTTAGGCTTGTAATAAGTGCAAAAAGATGCCAAGAGAGCATGAATAGTAGTAGAAGCCACCACTATGAAAATAATAGCACCACTAGTATAAGGAGTGAGCATCACCTAAATTGATTTAGAGGTGATTAAAAAAATGTTCTATTGGGACATGCAGTTTATCGAAGAGGTTTTGATGGGATAAAACCAGGCATCATTCATGTACAACTACCACCTAAAAGAGTAAAACCACCAAACCTCCAGCAATACAAATGACTTAGAAAAATATTGGATGGTAGACATAGGGGCAAAGAATCTAGAAGGCATAAAATTTTTTGATGCCTTAATCTAGGATAAATTGGTGACCATTGACATGATAAAAATCTATGAATTACTAATTTTTAGGAAGTTGGAGGAACTTGTGTAGTTCCTCCTCTCATGCGTCCATTGAGATAGGTTCTACTTTTTAAGGAGGCACATGAGGCTATATATAAACCTCATCAACCAAATCATCATAATCCGAATCCATAGATATTTTCTAGATGATGGTAGATGACACAAAAGTTAAAAGGGTCAGGAAACTCCTAGGATACTACAAAGGAGGCTTTGCATTCTTGATCAATGACATCATTGATCTCAAGATGAGGGTAGATATGCACATGGTGAGTTAAAAATTGTGCCTAGGTGGTTGGTGGGTGGATGTAATAAAGACTTACTTGTGCATCACTTACCACATGGTGTAGGGGTAAAATTCAACATTGCCAAGTTCATCACAGAAGACATGATAAATAATGTGATTGAATGTCACATAGCAAAAGAGACCTTATGATCAGTTTCCATGTTGATCTTGATTATGATGGAGGAGATAAATGTGCTTTATGGTGATGAGGAGAACATGTGGGTCTTCCCAATGCATAATGACTCCCTTCTATTGAAATACTAGAACTACACTTGCCCCTACCTTCACCCTAAAGTATAAACCCTAAGTAATGGGATGGTGCACATAGTATATTGAAGCATTCAGAGAAGAATGGTGCATCCCTAAGAAACTCCCCTAGATTCTATTTATAATGGTGACTTACACCATTATGAAACACTTCAACATTGTTCAATTGGCACTTGTAAACATGAATCACTCTAGTTGGCTAAAACTGCCTTATATATTTTTAGCCAAGTACTTCAGAGAGGTGCTACAAATAATTACCAAATGTAGTAGGTGGATATCCCAATAAATATTATGGATGTATAAATATGTAGGTTTAGGCACCAACATGTTCACCCAGGGGGTAAAGCAACCAAAGATGAGGAGGAAGATTCAAATACCACCAACATCTATCCCTATGAAAGAGAAGTCATCCTTGGGCACATCCACACGAACTTCTATGAGATGAGGCCAAAGAAGTATGCACCCACATACAATGATGATGACCTCCCTCTTTAGTTTGGTAAATAAGGATATTTGGTGCTAGTGGCACCAAGCAAATCCCCTTATAATAAGTAGGGGAAAATCCTATAGGAAATACAAGAACATCTCCAACTGAAGATTGACTTTGAATATGAAGCTACCTCCTCTGTACCAAATAAGAACTACATGGTCTTTACACTAGGTATTGTGTTGCCCAAGCCAAGGGAAAATAAAAATGAGAAGTCCAAGGGGCTCCTAGAGACAAGGAAAGTGATACTAGATCCTTACAGTAGCAAACATAAAGCATAACTAAAACCCAGTAGACTCAAGAGGGCAAAGTTGGTGCCAAAGAGAAGGAAGAAGTGGATGAAGGGGACAAGTTTAATGAAGAACCCATACTAGAATAGTAAGATAGATCAAGGGAAAACACTAAAGAAGGTGTTAGCTCTGATAAAGAAGAGATAGAGCAGATGGAGCTAGCCATCTAAGAATAGGCAGTTGAGACAAGCTTTTGAGAGAAGATGCATAAAGAGTTCACAGATGAAGATTATTATATGGAGCACATGCCTCTTAGAACCAACATGACATTGGTGTACCAAAAATTATCCTTTAACTTTGATATTTATGTGGATGAAACTCAATTTGAGGTACTATATAAGGCAATCCTCAGTGCAAACCAACCAAAATAAGGGCAAGACTCACTTCTTATCAACCCCCATGCAATGAATCTAGTAAGGTTGGTTAATGCCCTTATCTGAATGGCTTATAAGGTAGTGTGTAATAACATCATTAATGATGTTAGAGCCTTAAGCTGGAAGAAGATCATGATAGAGGAAGAGTAAAAGAACAGGACCATAAAATTTAAGTTGTAGCAATTGGCTGAGCATGTGGAGGAAGCTAAGCCAGCCCTACTAGATGGCATCAATACTTCAATTTTTTTAGAGATCAATAAGTTGTGTGTGCTAGTGGAGTAGATGCTCCCAAAGTTGAAGGCAAAATTAGTTCCAAAAAAAGAGGAGGACCCTTTCATCAGAATAAATCAAGAGATCACCATAAAACTTGAAGAGGTGGAATAAATCTTCACAAAGCTGGAAGAGTGTACACAAGCGGCTGATGAAATATTTCACCACTTCTCCACCTAAGCATCAGTCATAGATGCACACCTCAAAAAGGAAAAAGGGGATAAGTATGTACTGATGGCACATTATACACTATGATCAAGGTTAAGTGTGCTTTGATAATGGTGTAAGTCAACACTTTGAGTGCCTAGATCAAGACCTAGGAGTAGGACCTAGAAGAACTCTTCTACGGATCACAAACAAAGGCCTATGAGCAAGGAGAGATCCTTGACAGAGGCATAACAAAGGTGAAATAAGATTACAATCCTTTTATAATGAATTGGATAAAACTGATGTGTTCACCCTCAACACCACCTCCACAAAAATAGATAACACTGTAGAATAAATTAAGATCACAATCTAGGGTTTTGAGGACTTTAGGGTAGAACTAAAGGAATGTACACTCGAGTTTTATGCACCTAATGTGTTAGAAGATTAGTTTAAGGATAGACTAATAATTTTTTATGTGGTAATTTTGGTCCCCAAATCAATCTAAGTATAGGATCCATGCCAACATAATATACACTTGGGTGTATAGCAATCAATTATCATGATTATTATTTTGTCATCTAATGGCACCAGCTAGTAGGTGGATAACTAACTCTTTTTTGGCTCAATATTCATTGAGAAGTGGGTACACAGGATAGTTATGACTCATAAAAGATAAAATTATAGAGATGATGAAATAATTACCTCTAGTGCTAGCTTATCAATTGGTGTGCTTTGTTCCCCATGGCTCTACGATGTCCTGAAGCACTATAAAAGCAAGCTGAGTCTAGTTAGCAAAGGAGGAGAAGATTGGAGTACTGAAGCCCTAGCAGATTGGTTTTAGATGTTATGTTCTCCATTAGAACTTAGAGTTAGTTTGAGAAGCCTTTATTTTCTCCCCATTGTAATGTCTAAGCTTTCCTGTGAGTCTCTAGGCCCTTAGTAGTTCAAGATGAGCATTTTATCAATTCTTAATAATATAGATGTATTATTGTTGAACTTTGTTAATGATGAAGGATTTGTGCAATATTTAATGGGTTGAAATCTTAAGTTTGTAGCATTTATATCGAGCTCTTGTGATATTATAACCTAACTTGTCTATGGTGTGCCTGTAGCTCATGAGGAACCCCACACCTAATATGGGAAATGATCTAAGTATACATAAGACCATGTGCCTCACAATGATACCTGCATCTAAGCACAAACCTATACCTAAGTCCCTTAACTAGATACCCAGTTGCACCTCAAACACCTAAATTCCATTAAGCCAAGGTTATCAAAGGCTTGATCCTATGAAGCTATTGACCTAAATCATATCCACTTGCACCTGACAGGTAGTCAGTCTTCCCCCATCCCAGGATGGTTTGCACCCATGAATACACCACCACCATTTCACTAACCAAAGGCCTTGAATAATAGAGTTGTGTCATGGCACAACTATCCCAACATAGACCCCCATCCCTTCTCCACTTCACTTCAAGTGAGAATATAAGGCTTGCACCTTATGTGAATTGATGCCAATGTAGTTGAGTGTCATAAGACTAGTCAAGGCCTACACCCCATTGGAATAAGTCTAATCTGACTTAGACAACTAGATAAGTGCTTGATTATGCCCATGACTAAAAAACCTACTTTTCAACAATACTCAAGTTCCTAAAAATCATAAACATACATATAATATGGAGCTTTAGATGCAGGGGTAACTCCCAGTAAAACATCAATGGTAAAATCAAATTCATGCCTAAGAGGAAGTCCAAGTAACTTTTGAGGAAAAAATTAAAAATTTCATTTCAAAAAGGAAAATTATGATAAATAGTTTCCTTATCCAAGTTTATCTCTTACATTTGAATAAAATAAAGTTTATAGCCTTTGTGCACAACATTTTTTAGCTGTATGGCTAAAAGTAGCTTTTACACCTTAAGCTTAAGAACATCTTGGATTTTAACAAAATTTCCCATGTCATCACAACATTGCACCAATTTATTACTATAATACAATGTGGATTTATGTTGTTTCAGCCAATCCATTGCTATAATAAGGTCAAAATATCCCAAAGGTGCTAAAAATAGGTTTACTTTAATTGAAAAAACTACTAAATTAAGCTCTATTTACTCTAAGCATTTTGAAATGAGTACCCTTTTGCCTATACCAAATTCAACCTTCCATATTTCTATTAAATTAATAGGATTAATTTTAAATTTATTAACAACATCAATAGATACAACTATTAGTAGCACCATAATCAATCAGAATTGAAACTAAAAAACTAGCTAGATTACCTCTAATTTCAATAAGGGTGGTCTAAAATTCATCATTCCAATTATCCAATATCACATACAACCTATGATTAGCTGATTTACCTAGTTTTAACTTAAAAAATGATTTTCGATATTGGTTATCACCACATTCTCAACATACTACAATCCTTTGAGGTGCTAAAGGTACAATGTTTGCCCTTGTGGAAGGTAAATTTTGATTTCCCTATGATTGATTTTTCTTAAAAGTCTCCATTTTAGAAGACTTTTGAATTCTTATTTATTTATATATTTTGAACTTGAAACTTATTAAAATTATTGTTGCTCCTATTAAATCTATAGTTCTAATCATATTTATTGAAATTATTAAGTGAAGGAGAAATATTTTTAATTTTAGACTATTGTTTATTAAGTTTTAAATCTTGTCTCACTTTTTGTCGAGACCTTTCTTTCTCTTTCACCCTATGGACAGATTCAATGGTAGTAATAAAAGTTTTTAGGTTGGTCGTATTGACATCATACATCAATATTTCCCTCAATCTAAGTTTAAACATTTTTACCTTAGTTTCTTCATCATGCATATCATTCACATGGCGTAGTAGATTTAGGAACTTATTGTCATATTCTATCACATATATGTTTTATTTTTTTAATATCTAAAAATTTGTTATCTTTTGATCTTTGAAATTGGCACTAAGATACCTCTTTTGAAACCACTTATCAATAATAGGATAGGTAAGTGTCAAAAGTTAATAACCCTCTAAAGCATAGAGATGTTATCACCAAAGAGATACAAATTCAACCAGTTGATAAGCAACTACCCTTGCCTTCACATTTGAAGGCATGCTATGTAATTTAAAGTATTTCTACAAGTTAACCAACTATACATTAGTTGCATCACCAAATTTTTCATCTAAAAATGTAGGAGGTGAGATATTATTAAGTTCTGGGGTCAACCAATGATAAATACATCTCTTGGTTTACTTTCTCTCCAATTTTACCTTCATCTATTTGGAAATTTTTTTATTGTGGATTCCTAGGATCTCAACTTTCTTTTCAAAGCAATCAGAGTAGTTAATATCCCATTGAGAACTTTTCTTGATTAGAAGTTGTGTTTCCTCTAGGAGCATTAACAACAGGTTCACCTACATTGCTACCAACATTGTTAATAGGAGGATCTTCTCTAACCAAATTCAGGTTTTAGGCTCCATGACATGTACATCTTCCTCAATATCTTCCTCTACCACTACCTAGGTTGTCAATCCCTAAGTTGTTATCATAATAATAGATGACCAAATCTTGTTCTCACCATCTTGAGGTGAAACACAAGACCAAATTGAAAGAGTCATCAACACTTTTCAGCCAAGATCTCTCCATGAGACCATTATCAAATCCATGAGTACTTCAACATTTCACACAAAAGGCAAATCATATATTATTCAAAAAAGAATATAGAATACAATGGACATCCCTTGCTAAAGTAGGTAAGACAAAACAAGAAACTAGCAGAACTAAGCAATGTGGGATCAATCTACAAAAGACAAAACTAGGAAAAGGATGAAAAACCTAGCTAGAACCTAGCAAGCATGATAAATTTACTCTAACACCCCCTTCAAGTGAAGTTAGGGGATAACAATAAAGGATGCATTGTGAATCTACGTGTCCCTATGGATGCCAATCCATCTTTCCAGAGTACATGGATGTTGATTCATTATAACCGCCAAGTCAAAATAGGAATGATGTTAAATATGAAGATCACTGAACACAAACACTACACTCTCAAATACTAGGTAGAGTGATAATTTAGAGGAAGCATTACTTGAACACCCTTGAACAAGATGGTGAGAAGTGAGTACAAAGACTATTGGGGTTACCACACTGGTGTCACTCTAAGAATCACCAAGAGGGCCATGGATACAAGTAAAAAATACTCATATGAATTTTGGCAAACAAAGTGCCTAAATAAGATACCCATGTAAAAAGATGAATCCAGAAAACACTCAAAAAAATGCAAAATATACATATAAATCTCATAAAGTGGAGAAAATAGAGAAAACCCATAGGAAAAACTCCCCCCAAAAGAGAGAAAATAAGAAGAGAGAGTTAAAAAGTCCCCCAAAGATGATGCTAAAGTATTCTGCACTCCAAGTACTTAAAAGTCACAAAATAACTCAATTTTCATGAGTGGTATGAATCCACTACTTGATCATATAAACAACTGACCTTAGGATTCACTAGAATAACTTCAATCAAGAAGGTTGTCAGTGATGTTGAATGTACAAAAGAGTACTGTATGTGTAAGAAACACTCAACACCTAAGAAACAAGATCTACACCACATCCCCTTATATTGCTGACAAGGTGGAGTAATGATAATTTTTTTGTATATGCACCTCTCATAATGGGTGGAGTGGATTAAAAAGATCTACATGAATGTTCTGAATCCACTACTCAAATACCGAACAAGCTAACATTATATGCACTAGAATAGCTCCATATACTATGGGAGACTGTCAACTATCAGAAAGATGGTGTCAAAAATAAAGATAAGGTCTCTTAAAGAGGATGTCTCTAGTAGTGATGGAAGAGACAAGCAATTAAAGAAGTGAAAAGGTGCCCATAATAGAGAACACAAATGCATGAAGGTAGATAAGGTTGAGTCAAAAAATCCATCATGGCACTTTATAAATCAATATGATTACAATATATCCCATACATAAAAAAAAACAAATAGAAACAAGGAAGACACTAGAATAGCTCCAAACAAGGATACTATTGACATGTCAAAAAAACCATTAAGTATAATGAGAGATGCTCCAAAAATAAGGGTGGAAAAGTGTCTCCATAGAAGAAGGTAAGGATCTAAGAAAGGGGCATTGATGGAGACATGATACAAACTACTAGTGTATCAGAGTATCGTGGGTTGATGGAAGAGTGTGGAAAATGGCAAAAAAACCCATCATGTATGCAAAAAACACACCAAAAACTGATAATCTACAAAGCACATGTAAAGGACATCAGACTCAATCAAAAATGCATTTGAGATAATGCAAAGTGCAATAGTGGAATATGTAGTACAATGTGGGACAAAGCTCATGTAAATAGGACGTTAGTTGTAGCCAAAAATGCATCCAAAAATTACAATGGGAGAGTAAAAACAAATAAAGAGAAAATGAATTTATTTTCTTGTGAGGGGTTTTGGTCGCCTGCCAAACCAGGCCTCACCCTCTAGTCTTCGATAAATGAAATCAAAAAGGTGAATAAGTAAATAGTTATAATATTATTTAAAAAAAATTGAAAATTTATCTTGATTTTAAATATTTGTCCTTACAAATGTTAATAACCCCCCATGATATATTATCTTATTAAAAAAACAATCAAAGAAAGGGCCCAAAATAATATTATTTTTATAATTAAAAAAAAATAAAAATAAACCCCAAATGTCCACCATAAAATTATCCGCACTAAAGCATTCGTAAAATAATGACCCTCACCTTTAAATATTCCCCACTAAATTAAAAATTTACCCCTTTGATATGAAGGGTCCTCCCTCGATAAAACTCCACCATTGAATTCCAAAGGTTAAAAGCTTTGTAAAAGGTAAACGATAATGTCATAGAAAAACATGACATCTAATATGAGTTTGTTGAGCTCAAATAGGATGATTGAGGTGGGTGAGTGGTGAACAATGAGTGACAGAGATCACAACATGGGGAGATTAGATGGCAAACCAAGCCATGGGTAGAAAGCTTGAGGAGGGTACCGAGTAGATATAACAAGTTAATAAAATGGGACCTCTGAAACCCTTGAAGCCATTGCTAAATACGTCTCAGAGATTAAATTTGAATGTATAAATTATGCATATAAGATAATGTGGATGCCCTTCAAAGGAGAGATGTTTGTAGGTCACATGCTCAAGAGGAAAATGCAGATGCCTTGTATGCAAAAAATTCATGGTGAGATCTCAATGTATACTCAAGTTTGGAAAGTATGTTAGAGCCAAATATTATGGCTTGTATGTTCTCTAGGATGAAGACCATTCTTGAGAAGACATTCTTAGGTGGATAGCGATAGAAGATGAGCTAGACACATGCCATTAGATGTAAATAAAAAATAATGCTATCTTCCATAAACATAAAGGCCAATATGGATATAAAGCAAACTCTCAATACATATGTATAACTGGCATGACCCTCTTTTAATAAAATATGAGATCCAACATGCACTACACCCAAACAAACATGGGTTCGGCTCTACATCTAAACAAATATAATTCAAGTTCTGAAAAATAAATCCATAGCGAAAAAGCTCCACTACTGATCTAAACCCTATGAAGAAATACACATGTATTCATAAAAAAATGAATGATATAGATCCAATGCCAACACCACATCCTCAACTCCTTAGCTCTGTCAAACAAACACAAAACACATAGATCCACAAATAACCCATATTTTTTTGAAAAAAACTGAAAAATATCTAAAAACCTAGAAAAACTCAATTTTTTAGGAAAAAAACAATGAATAAATGCATTGTATGGATCTATACATAGGTAACACCAAAAAACCCTCAAAGAATGAGTTTTTACAAAATTATCAGTTTTTGATATAGTGATCCTAGCATTTTGAAGCCTTTTAGACTCAATGGCATAAGTTAGAAGACCTGAAAATGCACCAAAAAATAGTTGACTACAAAAAGTGGCTCAAAAGGATATGAAAATAAATTCAAAAAGGGATCAATCATCAAAATAATGGTGGATTTTCAATGAGATAAATCTAAAAATTTAGCAATGGCTACTGGAGGGTAGATCTGATACCATGAAAGAGTCATCAACACTCTTCATCCAAGATCTCTCCAAGAGACCATTACCACAACCATGAGTACTTCAACATTACATACAAAATGTAAATCATATAGTATTCATAAAATAATGTATAATACAATGGAGATCCCTTTCTTAAATAGGCAAGGCAAAATAAGAAACCAACCTAACTAAGCAACATGGGATAAATCCATAAAAGATAAAACTAGGAAAAGGACAAAAAACCTAGATAGAACTTAGCAAACATGAGAAATATACTCTTACACAACTTAGGTAGATAAAAGTACTAAACTTATTTTCTAAAGTTCCCTAGAGTACATAAACCTAGCTTTGATACCAAAATGTAACAACCCACTTTTTGAAAATAACAACAACTTCGAGTTACAAAACACAATTCCAAAAACAATAAAAGGAAACTAATTCATAGGATTGTGATCAAGTCCATAACTGTGTTAGACTAAACATTAATATTTAAATAAGGTTAATAGTTCCTAAAGGACACTATTAAGAAGTTAATTTTACTAATCAATATGTAGATTAGGGTGTACCATTGTACTTAATGTACACTCGTACACTCAGATCTATATATTTATCTTATGGCCTTTCTAAAAGGACCAATACTAATTTTTAGCCTTAACAAAAATTTGAACCTTGATTATACATAGAAACTAAACTCTAACTTGAGAGTAATAGTCAAACATCAGGGATTATCACACCAAGATAATGCAGAAAGAATTAAATTCACAATAAAGGAATCATCATACTAAACTTACACATTCAATGACTTACATTATGTGAACAACAATACTTAAACTTTAGGATATATTTTCAAAATTAATACAATGTAACTTGTTTTGACATACTTTCAAATCAACATGTTGTGGAAAGTCTATTGCCATCAATTAAAGCTACCTACTTATGTCATCATGACTTGAGCTAGGGTCACCACCCTTATGGATTTTATATTAAAACCATTCAACATATTTGACAATTTGATCAAAATTAATAAATGTACATGGCTTATTTTTATTATTAATGAACATTACCACATAAGTGGCTATTATTTCAAATAGAATCACTTTCAATTTATGTCATAAGAAAATATATATTCATTTTGTGCTATGTTTTTATGATGGAATGTATATGCTTATTTCTATGCAAAGAAACCATTTTTGAGGCTACATTTAGTTTCATGAAATGAAACATATAAAAGAATCCTTTATCTCTAATACTTTTCTTTATTTTATTTGATAAAGTGTATGACATATGGCTTCGATCTTATTCATATGTTTTTCCATTTTTTGGTATGTAGTCGATAATAAGGCCACATATATTATTTTTCAAAAAATTTAGGTTCTTAATTTAGAAAAACCAAAGGATTTAGAATGAATATTTGTTTTTCACAAGTGGAAGTATTTATTAATATAACTTTTATTGATCTATTGTTTGATGGAATAACCAAAATAATATGCGATGTTTGTTTTGTAGACATTTGTTGATAATTTAATATCGAATTCCTTAGTTTGTGTATCATTTTTACAACATCAAGATGCAATGCTTGGTGGTATGTGTGTGTGTGTGTGTATTTTCATTTATCTAAAAAAATTTATCATATATAAGCTACAACAGTTTCCTAATACATATGCATTGAAAACAAACTCAACATCTATATTTTCTTACCATAGTGGAGGATTTTTTTTCAAACATATTATTTCATATTAGTGATGGTTTCCTCTCCAAAATAATTATTGGATATTTCAGCGTTGTTTGTATTGCATGTATGTATTCACTTTAATTCTTTTTTAATTCATTCATATAATTCCCAAGGAAATAAAAGTTTCATATAATTTTTTTCAAGCATGTAGAGAATAGGTTTTACATTTTTAGTAGAAAGTGTATCATTATCTTTATATGGTTCAAGTATTTTGGTATATTTCATTGGATAGAGAGAAAACTTGTATCTTCATTTTCTTCGTTCAATCTTCTTGTAGATTTTTATGTGGTGATATTCATGCAATTTTGTAATGTTTGGAGCAAAGGGTTTAGTATCACAAGTTATGTACCTATGGACAAAGAATTCAATAGTCAAATTTTGACTATTTCTATAGACTAGTGTGCTCTTCATCCATATCAACCAATGACTATGGGCATTACATCTATTTTGAAAATTAATAACCTAAAATAAGTTAAAAATATATCTAAAAAATGATTTAACTTGACAAATAATTTGTTTTAATGCATTTAATATATGTTTATAGTAACGAGTGTAAGCGATCGGGGCATTTTTTATAAGGAAATCATTATCTTCAATATCATCAAGTTGTGTATTTCCTAAAACTAATGATTACATATGATGATCATATGTATGTGTTAAGTCATTTTTAAGAGACTTCCACAAATTCTATACACTTGAAAAAGTAACAAAAAAGGTTGGAAGATCTATCTAGGATATCATAGAAAATACATTTTTAGAAAATTGTTAAAAGTAGTTAGGTGAGATACTTATTTTATTGAAATAAACATATCCAATATAAAATATTAATAGTTGTTACAAATTAGGTTTATATTTTTATTATTTTTCCAATAGTTTTTGGCCTTTAACTATCCTTTTCTAATTTGAAAACCCACATGCATCTTCCAACTTGCTCGATAGTGATCTTAATTTTATATAAAGAAAAGGTTGGTAACATGGTAAGCACATATACAATCAAAATTTAAATAACTCCTATTATGACCTTTTTTAGTATGAAATTATTTTCATAGTGTTTTTATCATAGGGCTCACCAAAGAACAAGGTGGGGAAGTTCATTTCCTTGAATATCTCTCTTGGAAATTCCAAGTGGTCTTTATCCTTCAACTATATTTTTTTAATTAATTTATCTCAAAGGTCGTGAATGCATGATAGGTTTATGAGCCCATGAATCAAAGTGTCACCAATATACTTATCATTATTATATTTATACATATTACAATTATCACAAGGAATTTTAGTGTATTGAGTCTCATTGTACTCAACATGAAGGAAATGGTCCCATCCTACTTTGTTTGCAAATTTTACATATAATCCAACATCCATTTGCACATCGATTTTAAAGATTTCATGATGATATGTGCATGTAAATTTAATGATTAGAAAGGATTCTTATATTTCATCCATTGTTTCAGCTCAACAATAAAAAAAATGTTTCTTCTATGCAACATGGTAATTCTCTTTCTATTTCATCAAAATTTATTGGGATATTAATTATTCTTCCTATTATTATAAGTTGTGATTTATTATAGGAATGGTATCTAATTTGTGTGGATGTCAACCTTAATGCAACAAACCTCTCTTCAATATCAATCAAAACAACCATGAATGGCAAAAAGGATTCAAGTCAATATGATCAAGAGATGCCAATTTTAGAAACATTTCATTTTTCAAAGGCATATAATAAACACAACATTTTTTTGATATGTTAGTATATCACTGGTAGTCAATTTTAATTATGTTTCCTTCTCTTTCATTCTAAAATATATCAAATTGAAATTGATATGTAGCTGCCTACAAATCAGGCAAGTATATATTGGTGTGTCTTGTATTTTTTATGAAATTTTGAATATAATATTCGGACTTTTCTTTTATATATTGATTATTTTGGATTAATTTTTTCAAATGTTGAATGGAATCTGTGATAATTTTTACCAAGATTCATTTTTATCATGGTAAAGTGATATTAATATGTCGATCTAAAAGATGTGTTAGTATATATTACATTTAATGTTTGATTTTATGTATATAATGAACTGATTTGGATTTAAGTGTTTGTTTTTCCAACATTGAATATTTTATATGACACATAGATTTTAAAAAAGGGTGTTATTGAAATTATCTTTTGTCCACCCAAACTATGAATAATAAGTTTGGATGAAAGCTTTTCTACCAATGCTTCATAATGAATGTGTTTGTGTCTGATATTAAGAATGTAAGATCAAACTATCATGGCCTCAGTTTGTGTGTGTTATGATTATGGTATTGTTAGTTTCATATTTGATTTATTTTCAAATGATACATAACTATTTCAATTGTTATTGAACTATTTCATGGATGATGAAAGTTTATTTTAAGATATTATGATGATATGTTGTGTACTGGACATGTTTATGCTATCACATGGATGATTAAATTCAGTTTGTTATAGAATTGATTGAAGTAAATTGAAATTAAAATTACTTATCATATTTGATATTGGTTTTCCATTTAGATGATGTTGATGTATCATTCTAATGATTATATCAACAAGAAAATGAAGATGAGCAAGGTTGGATATGGTATTCAATAATAGAGGGTATAAAATGGTAATAATGAGCTAGTGATATTTCTATTTGTGAGATTATAAGCTTTATTTTGATTAGGTCCTTTTTGAATATTTTATTTGCTTATCTATTTGGTTAATGAACAAAGTTATTTTATATTTAAGACTTTGATTATGTTTTATGTTTCTTGATATGAATTTATTCTAGTTCATTGTGGTAAGTAATTGCATGTTGATTTTTTATTAGTATCTAAATAAACCAATATTTATATGGATCTATTGGAAAGTCAAGAAACTACATTAAAATTGAAATATGATCTATGTTTGGAATAAGTGCATTGGATTTTATTGAATGCTTTAAGTTGGTTCTATTTATTATGACTTTGTTACATGGCTTTGCTTGGTGATTTGATTGTTTTGGTGAATTGAAGTCTTTAAGCTTGAGGAGGGGACCATGACTAGGTCATGGGGTCTTCATTAGTTTGGATTTATTTTAATCATACATTTTGACATTTTATTTTTGAATTCATTACAAATTAGGTCATGATGACATAAATCCCAAGGTTAGTTTATCAAGTATTTTTTAAGAATTTTTGTTTGGTCATTTGGTACTATGGCGATATCAATCAACTAAACCCTAGCCAAACTCTACTGAAAGTTTTGGTGAAGGCCATTTAAGGCCTAATCAGACTAGTTTGAACTAATTTGGTTTTTTGGATGCATTTGGGTGAGAATGTGGGATGTTTATTGGACCACATTCTAAGTTATTCATGGAAAGAATGTAGGGCTAATATGGGCTGTAATGGTAATCAATAGTGTTAATGAGGGTTTGGCTATGTATAAATAAGATTTTTTTTTACCAGAGGCCATGGTATTCTTTCTGCATTATTGGTGTGTTCAACAAGTAAATGGTTTGTTTTTATTTGAGATGGAGGAAAATACAATAGTTATTTTGTGTTCTTTTGAAATGGAGTATAACCAAAAGAATAATGAACCATTATAAGTTCATGGTGAATTCTGTAGACTTTCTGATGAACCCATAATGATATGGTTGACATGTAGTCAAATAAACTTTAGTGGATATACTTTGGGTTTGTTTTTATTTTGATTCGATGCATGGTTTGGGTACGTGGTTGTGTAGTTTGTTTTCTATTGTTAATTACTATGTACTATGTTTAAATGGGCTAATAAACTTAGTATGGTTAAGCTATATGATGTTTAACATTGAATATGTTATTACCATAATTTTTACAAGAACAGGTCTAGTTATTTGTTATATCTTCTGTTGTTTGACCTATTTTTAGTGAATGGATGTTTAGTGTGTTTATGACAAAAAAATTATGACTGTATGATGGTTAGAATTTGTTGTATGCATTATTAAACTAGTTGTAAGTGTTTATTTTTATTTTCATTAGGGTTTTAATAACCCTGTATTTGATTCAAATGGCTATGTATGAGCATAGAGATTCATTAAAATTTTAAATGAGTTTGTATGCTATTGGAAATTTATTGCATTTTTTTTACGGATTATTATGCAAAATTTTGAGTTAAACTCTTCTCATTCTATGTTTACTTTTGGTGATTCTATTAGTTTCATGACTCTTTTGGTGTTAATATGATTTTGGACTGATTGATGTCAAATTTTTAAGGACATTTGTTGAGAGTAGAAGTAGTTATGAATATATTTGTTACTATTTGATTATTACATACCTACAAGGTATATACATGAATAACACATTTGAAGTCAATAGATAAAACAATCATTGTTTGATATAAGGAAGTCAATTGAATCTATTTACCTATTGAATGATAGTACTAATAGTAAACATAATTACATTTATTCCATACATTATCTTTAAGTGAATTACTTTTCATTTTTTTGTGTTCTTAATTTTAAAGATCAAAATCTATGCTATTGATTCACCCTTTTATAACACCCTATTATTGAACTGTACATCCAATTGATGTATGGGGTGGTATAGGGCCACCTATGGGGGATCATTAGGTAGGATAGGTGGGCATTTACTTGTTGATATTTGAAATATGATTTGACTATTTAGATTATTCTTGTATTTGGTTTTATATTATGTTGTTACTAGTGTAAAGACATGATGTAAATCGATGTCACATTGGATGATAGTAAATGCAATTCTTGTATAGTCTTATTCTTTAAGTGAATGAATTTTTATTCAAAGATGGAAACAATAATTTGTTATTTTCATTAGTTATAAAGTGTTTGTAACATTATTTTATGTTATTTTTGTTAACTACTAGACTTGCAACCTTGTGAAGATAGTTTCAAGCCTTCACAGTCTGAAATAACATGGAGACAATCCTAGGCTATGGGTGGCCTAATAGATGGATTGAATCTATAGATTCTAAGGTCTATCTCCTCTTGATGTATCAGTTAGGATCTCTACTCTACACTACCAGCTTGTAAGGGAAAAGATAATAAGGTAAACCAAAAAGAAAACCTATCTAACTAAGTTGATACACCAAAAGTGTGCTTCACTTGTCTAATATGCACTGATAAGGTTGAATAAGAACATGGAACTTATTTTAATTCTCAAATAAGAGTCTCCAAGCAACAAAATCTCACATAAAGGCTTGGTTTGATGCATGATCTAAGGCAACTAATCAACAAGTCTTTCAAAAACACTAAGGAAAGATTACACTTGCTATATATAAAAGATGATTTAAGCACATTATGTAACTTGTAAGGATGAAATAAAACCTTAAATAGGTAAATATAAAAGTAAAAAATTAAAGGAATCATACACTATCACTTTCATTCATACACTAACCATGAATATACACTAGTCATAAGTTTTGAGGATGCCAAAATTTGGTCTTATTCATTCAAAAGAGGCAAGTAAAAGTGTTTTTATGAGCATATTCTTGCCATAAATCAGGTTAGTTATTATTTAAAATTCCAAAAATATGATTACATATAGATAGAATGAGAAAAGAGATAGAAATATAAAGTAAAGCCTAAAAACTGGGAGATGAAACATTCACTAGGTCCTTTTTAAAATCCAACATAGCACTTCCTTATTAGTATCTTTTATTCCTTATCAAAATTTGTGTATGGGTATAGATTATACTTGTATTTAATGTTTTAATAAGTTATTAACACTCATTTATTGTCTTTGACCCACACACTCTCCTATATCTTTGCTTGCATACCCCTATATTCTTGGTCACATGTGCTTGTTGAAGAATGAGTCTCCTTCCTTGAAAATAGGTCATCATGTATTGATCAAGTATTAATTTTAAACCTTATCCTAATCCATTAATGAGGTATGTACACCTTGAAATGGATGTTAGAATACTTCTTCAATTACTTTGACTTTGCCCTCTTTGACTAGGCATTGGAAAGAAGGAGAGACTAGTTAGGAGTCTTAGAGACATTTTCAAACTTTTTAACTTCCTTACAGATGATCCTTGACTTTTTATTTCCTTCTATGTGGTGTATAAGACATGTATTGGCCTTGACAAGACTTGTTATAATCCTTATGCAATGATTTATTGTTTTAACCCCTTGGGAAGCTCATTCTTGAACATAGAGTAGAAGGAAAAAGTTGAGTTTGTCTTTAATAGTGAAACTTTACCCCATGGATGGACTATTAAAAAAATACCTAACTTGGAACAAGACAACTAAATCCATTAATTTCCCCAAAATACCTAGTTTTGCACCAAAACCTTGAATTTCCTCTTAATCCCTTATTAACCTCCAAATAAGTAAAGCTCTTTGTCTAGAATAATATGGAGGTGAAAATGGAAAACAAAGAATGTTTTTGAATACCTATCAATCTATTATAGTTCCAAAAAAAAATTTGTGACCCAAATGTAAGTGGAATTGTCCTTTTTGGTTCATCTTCTCTTCCTGATTAGTCCTAATTAGTCTCCATTGCCTAGAAAGTAGAAATCTTGACCTAGAGAGTTCCCACATGTGTGAAACCCTAAAAAAACGTTTGATTAATTTTACCCATGATTTTATCATGATACAAACTAATTTTGAAGTGTTGAAACATTGTAGAAGTATGCAAACCATGAAATGGCTTTTGGCAAGGTTATCCTTTTAAGGCATTTTCAGACTACCTTGAAAAATCTGATTTGTTTAAACACTTATGGGTTATATTGTATGTATTTTTAGAATTTTATGTGTATAATAACTCTAAAATCACCTCTACCAATGATTTGAATTCATCCACACACTTCAACACCCCCTTTTTGTCTCAAAAACTTGTAAAAGTACATTTTTTCTCAAATCCATATAGGTGTAGGTATAAAAAAATGTCATGTGGAGGACCTTGAAAGAATATATAATATATTTTGGTAAGTTAAAGGGTAAAAAAATTAATTTAGATGCATATTCTCCACTTTCTTCTCCATCGACGTCCTAGAAGGGTTTTTAGAAGGTTTAAAGCTACTTCAGGTCTTAATGATTATTCATAAAGAATAGGGGCCTAATCTAACAAATAATAACACTAAGTTTGAGTATAAAAAGCCCCATAAAACACATTAATATATTATACTCCCATGAAAATTATCTGTACCATTCCAAGCATAAGAAAGTGACCATTCTTTAGCTACTAGGCTTGTTTAAGAGCTTTAGAAGGTTGTACTTGCCTAAGGAGGTGTGAGAGAGTTTGATTTTGGATCCAAATGGTTCCTTTGGGTATGTTCCACCTTTTATATCATGATCCAAACATTATCCTAATCATTTATTCTGCCAAGATACTCTGTAACCTCTTAAATAAAGCTTGAGGTTTCTTGATAGAATGGTGTCCTTGACCCTAACTCTATTACTTTCTTGCATTTTGTCTGAAATGAGAATTTATTATAAGATTTGTGACCTTAATTAACATGAAACACAATCCCTTATTCAACATAACAAATTTTATTTTTCTTACAAGTACCATTTAGTCTCTTATGCATTGTTGCTCAATTAGTCTTGAAGGTGGTCAGACTAGCTGTAGGTGGAGATTTGAGGTTTCATTGGTCTGCTTAGATAAAATGGAGGTGATGAGAGCCCTAATTATATATGAAAAAACCTATTTAAGTGATTCATACCACCTTGTCACCCTTATTGGCACATTTAAACTATCATTCTTCATCTATGCTTAGACTGATATGTGTGTGTGTCCATTTAGGCCTCTTGGCTATAGGTGCTTATTTTAGGTGTCTAGGACTAGAATGAAAGAGGTTGAATGAGATAAAGAGTGATGAATTTTATAATGTTTCAACAATACTTCCATTTCAATCCTTGACCCCTTATCTATTACTCATTATTATGCACCTGCCTTTGTTAATTCATATTAACCAACTCTATCTCATGCTCTGCTAGGTCTGGCTATAGGTGATGATTGGACTAAGAGAGAGGTAAGATCATCCATGTAGGTAATATAAGACTTTTTTATGTCCTATATTCCTTGATAAATTTTTCTTGATTTCCATATAAGATGTCTCTCATCATTCTCCTTCTAGCTCTAAGCTTCTCTTCATCTCACTGCTTGAATCAAAATAGGATGGTTATAAGTGATCATGTGATGTTTCATGTTATGAGATGCACAATATAGAGACATTTAACCTTGAGATTTAATTTACCCATTGATAATGTGCTCCTGATCTTCCCATAGTATCATGTATAATGTTTAAGTGTCTCGGCTCTTATCCCTTTACTTACCTTGCCTTACTTTCATAGCCTAACTGTCTAGGTCACTTCAGACCCTATTGTAAGTGGTCATTTAGGAAGTATTCATCAAAATATTATAATGAATATTTTTAATTAAGATGTCCTTAATTATTTTATATCTTTCATAAAGACTCCATAGACCTACCAACTACATTGGGATCCAACCTCACCTTCACCTCATTGTTTGAGCCAAAAGAGGATGGTTGTAGGTGTATTTCAAGTCTTGAATAGGATAGTGGGTGAAGTGGAGATATGGAGTGATTTGGTGATGAATATACCTTGGAATTGAAGTTACATAACTATACATTTTGATATTCTTCACTTTTCTCCCTCACTTAAGACCAAAACCTTGACTTTTTTTGAAAACTCAGTCATTAAGAGAGTTTATGGACCCTATTATACAGACTAAGATCATCATATTGGAGTATGTAAAGTAGGGAACTTGAGTAAGCATATGAAAATACTAATTTCCTTTGAATTTTTTAATTCATCTTCCCTTATAACTTTCCACCATTTACTTACCTCCATGTTAAACGTGATACCTTTTGAATTATCTTCATGGGTGATTACTGTAGGTGGTGATTTATCCCTATGTATAGACTAAGGAAGGATGGGAAATTGGTCTGAAGAGACAAAATTGATCTTAAGACCCTCATTGATCCTTCATGTTCAAAACTAGATTGAAGAATTATCAAATTTACATAAGGAGGTTTGAATAGCAATGAAAATAAGAAATGATCCATTACTTTAAAAAATGCAAAAATACCTTAACTTCTTAGAATAAAGGAATTTGTAATGTTATTTATTCATTAGTTTTAGCTCTCTATGAATGAATTCTTCCATGGTTTCCATGATGTATTGAGTTAGTTTATATGACACCAATTGATTTTCTATGAACATTGAGTTGAGATTCTAAAACAAATCAATATTTCTTCTGATCCCTACTCCATCATGACTGTTGTAGGTAATCATTTCTCTCTATGACACTTATCATCATTTCACCTACTAAGGCTTCTATGAGCATGTTAAGCTAATATATCCATGTAATGCTCACTTCATCCTCTTGAATGAGGAAATGATATCAAATTAGTGTTATCATTGTGCCTACCTATTTATTATCAGTCTCCATGATCATAGCATATATGCATGACTAGTACATTTATGCATAATAGGCCTTTTTGGGTAGTTTGATCCTTACGTGTGTCATTATCCATTTTAAGACTTATAAAGAGTGCAATGAAACAATATCATTTTCTTCAAAAAATCTCCCAACATTTTTGAATCCTTTATTCATGTCAATTTTCATGATATTCCTCTTAACTTGTTTACCAAGATCTAGAGATAAAGCTATGCTACCAGACCTCTAAGTGCTCTTTTATACCTTAATAGAGTATAGTATCTTGAACCTCATTGAAATGAATTCAATTAATAAAGTAGACATATATAGTAAATATGATTTATAATATCATTTTGAACTCATTTAGATACTTTTTAAGCACTTGAAACTCATTAACTACAGTTGTACCTTGTTAAAGAGATTATCTCACCAAAACCATCTCAAAGGAGATTGTACTCAAGATGGAGATGTATTAGATTTTGATTGGATGAATGAGGTGTGAAATAATTAAATAATTAAATTGGAACCCCTTAAAATTAATACACTTTCTTTATAACTCAAATCATGTTCCAAAACTGATCAAATAGACCATTCACAAGGACACTATAAGAAACCAATTTTGTGCCATATGTACCTTTTGGGAAGGAAATAACTAATGAATCCAAATTTAAGAGGTCATATTTTACCCTAAAATAACCTCACTATAACCATTCTTCCCCATCCAATCTTGGAGAAAATAAATGGAGGAAAATGTGGACCCTATCTAGATGAATAGGCCATTTAGACCCCCTGCACTCTTAGCGATTATTCATAAACATGGGGGAATGAAACTGACAACCAATACCAAAAAATTAAATTCCTTTAGTGTCCCTATAATTTTATAATATATTCTAGCTTAACTCTCTCTATATTGGTTGTACTAATAAAAAATTCTTGGCCTTCCTTGATGCAAAAAAATAGGCCAATCTTTCAAAGGCCATAAATTTTGACCCGTAGCTCCATTTGAGATCTTTAATGTGCAAAAAAGACCATATAAAAAATTTCATTGATTTCCTAATAAACTCTATCCACTTATAGTTGTTTTTAATGTTTTTTAGAGGCCATACGTGATCATCTAAGGGTTTAAAATTACTATTTAATGATTTTTTTAGGAATTTTCTATTTTTAAAAATTATATATTTTTAGGACCAGGCATTAACTTTAGTTGAATTTCTTCCCATAGGATAATTTTATATTTTAGTTTATTTTTGGAAATGTTTAGAGTTATTCATGCTTGCATGTGAAATTTACTATAAATAGCATATGCTAAAAATAGGTTTTTGTTTTTAGATTTTAGTTTTTCTCAAATTTTTACGTGTCTACTCTAATTCTAATTTGAAGCTTATTTAAGAATGGTTTTGGTTTGTAATTATTTCAATTCATTCAATAATTTTTAGTATCTTTGCCTATTGATAATTTATTGTCTTGATAGTTTTCAGGTTCATTATTCTTGAGCTGCCAAAGAGGTCGATATGGGAGAAAAGTAGGTTTTATTCATTTTAACACCTGAAAATTACTCTAAACCATAGATTTAACCATTATGGGACTAAATTATCTCTTGAAGATACTTTTTAGCCAACAACCATTTGAAAACCTATACGGATGCCTCAAAATGGTCTGTGTTAGCATTAAAAATGCCATAATTTCTTAGAAGACCTAATTGAAATGGTGTAAAAATGTATGCATTGTACCTTTTCATGCATAAAAAAGTATACCATGACATTAAAATCAAAATTTAAAGTTATAGGGGTGACATTTTGATCTGTGAGGTCAAATTTGTCAACATTTATTATATAATACAAATATATATGTTGTTTTCTATTTTATTGTATGTAAAATGTATATGAAATATTATTCAATAAGTGATGTGATATTTTGATTATGATCATTAAAATTATTGTTAAAATATCTATTTTTATGTTGTATTTTGAAATACATATCTATTACCTTGTATTTCAGATAATAAATTATTTTTGAATGTCTTAAAGGAGAATATATTGAATATTTTAGTGTTATTAATAGTATTGGTTAAATTAATTTTTTAATTTATTTTTTAAGAAGTACATTTCAATTTTCATATTCATCAATGGATGAAAAGCTAATCTAACTTATTGATTTGATACTTCTGGTTGATTGTTGTATTTGTCTTAATTTAAAAAGTTATAGTTTTAGAAGATAACTTATAGAAACTTTAAACACATTACTCTTGTTTCATTGGAATCTTATTCATAACAAAATTGAATGAACTTATGTATATGTGTGTGTGTGTGTGTGTGTGTGTGTGTGTGTGTGTGTGTGTGTGTGTGTGTGTGTGCGCGCGTGCGCGCACACACACGTACATACACACACACACACACACACACACACACACACACACACACACACACACACACACACACACACACACACACACACACACACACACACACACACACACACACACACACACACACACACACACACACACATGTGCACGCACGCGCACACATGCACACACACACATATACATATACATATACATATACACATATATACATATAAATACACACACACACACATGTATGTATGTATATATGCATATGCATATGTATGTATATGTATATGTATATATGTGTATGTGTATATACATATACAAATATATATATATATATATATATATATATATATATATATATATATATATATATATATATATATATATATATATATATATATATATATATATATATATATATATGTATGTATGTATGTATGTATGTATGTAAATATAATATGTATATGTATGTGTGTGTGTGTAACACACACAATATAATAGTATCTAATTTTTTAAAGATTATTCTAAGTTGTAGATGGATACAATCAAAGTGTGAATATTATATTATTTTTCAATTCTGACAAGTTCAATGAAATGAAGTTATAATTATTTTGAGATTGAGCATGTGAGTTCAAGAGTTTGTAGATTCAAATAGGAACTTTCTTGATATATGGATTGATATTTCAAATCAAGGTGAAGATTAAATTATATTGTGTACATATTAGTTGTAACAAGTTCATTGAATAAGTTATAGTAAGATGATGAGTGTTTGATGTAGAAAATTTGAAGTGATGAAGGTTTTAATGAAATTATTTGAGATGGCAGTATGAAAATCATAAGTATGTTTGTTGAAACATCAATAGTATACTAAATTCTTAAGGATTTTATTATTATTATTATTCGCTCCTTATATTGATACAAATAAACCATATGACTTGCATATTTAATAAATAGCAACTTATTATTATATGATATTATAGGATGGTCAAATGCATACACTTAAGTATATTTGTTTGGATATAATAATTGTTATTATGTAAAAATTAGGGAAGATTTCATTTGACCCAATAGCCATAGATGTGCTTATGTTCATCTATAAGAAGAATCACTATTATGTTAGACTTTTTCCATTTTATAAAATAGGGGAATGAAATTTAGGTTTCAAAACAAACATTAAAAAAAGGGAAAGGGAGTGTAGAAAAGGATATTATAGTCAAGAGATTGCTAATGCTTGAGAACTAAAGTATGTCAAGTCACAATTATACCATTCTGTGCCTGATTAAACTATTACAAAAACTTGTAGGCACTCAGTGGGTAAGCTTCTAAGGACATAAACATGAAAATTTAACTTGCAGGTTATTTACCAAATGTAAACATCCAAAGTATTGGTAATAACAACACACAAATATTTTGAGACACTTTATAGCTAAAAGTTCATAAAACATAGAATTTTTAGAAAGAAACTAAAAAGAACTTGAAAAGAACTAGATTAGCACAATAAAAATATAATTTTCACATTCATCTATACAACCAAACATAGTATAAATCCTATTACATAAATATAGACTCAAAACTAGAAACTATGGACAACATTCGTGAGGTAGAAGACAAATTCAAACAAGTAAAGGCCTATGGGCTTGTTTTAGTCTTATGCCTTTTCCCAACCATTAATTCTTGGCCATATGGTAGTTTCACATTCTTTCATAGATTCAATCCCATTGCCTTTGATCTTTGGGTTTATCTAAGATATTAATATTTTCATGAATCCCCCAATCATCAATCCTCCTACCACATGTCCATCTAATGTTATCCCACTGCTTTTGAATCTCCTATGGGCTTCTACATTGTTCAATGTTACCCCAATTTTATTGGGCCCTTATTAATTTAGAATTGATAGAATATGATTGATTATTACTTACTTGACGATTACTAGATACGGAATACGTTTATACATAATGTGTATGAATAGATGACTATTTGGGTAACTTCTCATGTAATCAACATGCAAAATGTATGGATCGACCCTTAAAGATGAATTAAATTTGGAAAATAATTGTTACTTTGTCCACATAGAAGTCTGATAGAGATGGATGGTTTCAAAAATCTAAATTTGTTTGAATATTATTGGAGGCATCTAAAAAGATAAGAATAATGATATATTGATAAAGAGATAGTCTAATTAGGATATTAACTAGATTATTTGTAGACTATGTAATTTTTATAGGGGAATGATAGTAAATTGGGAAATTGGGCCCATATAAGGTAAGTGAATAAGATAAAAAGGTGTGTAAGAGACAAATGTGTATGCACAAGTCATGTAAGGTAAATATAGGTCAATACTAACATTATCAAGTGTTTAATACTAGATGTTAGTGTCTAAACATTCCCCCCTTTTATTCTAGTATTGAAAATATTGGAGTAAAAGGATACAAATTATGTAATTTAGTGTGTCAATAAAATTGGTATTTAGGAGAAGGCTCCAAGTGGGATACTTTATCCACACAAACCTACAGTGAAACATGAAACAATGAATTCCCATATCTAATATGAAATCTAAAATAAATTAGAATAATGAGTCAGTTTAAATTTGAATAGAAAGGGAGAAATACACCTATAAGTAGATGAACCATGTTTCCATTTGAAGTGTTGGAGATAGGGGTGATTATGCCTCAATGGATAATTTCATGGGGTGATTATGCCCTAAGGAAAGTACCTTTGTTCAAATTTTAGGTTGGGAAAATAAATACCCCAACCTTCATGGGGGAGTAAAGTTATTTTGTTGAGTGATGAAAACCTCAACCATACTACTCATTTAATTGATTCTGAATCTTAAGATGGAAAGGTGGAACCCCCATACTAAGGCTCATATGTAAACTAAATAACTCATTGCAAACATGCTAATAGATTTAAAGTGTTGCCTTCAGTATCTTTGGTGCCATCTTGAAAATAGAAAAAATGTATTAGTGTGTGCATGAATAATGTTATGCCCCAAATCTAATCTAACTATACTAATTTGATATACAATGTCATATATATGCCAATGTATCCAAAATTATATATATCATGAAACATGTGACTCATGTACCAATAAAATATCTACATATGCATTTCATATGCCCCAAATTATATATATATGCCAATGTATCCCAAATTATATATATCTTTAAACATGTCACTCATGTACCAATAAAATATCTACATATGCATTTCATATGCCCCAAAAATTTGCCTCAATTTGTAAATATATAGCCCATAATATGAATCAAACTGATATTTTAACCAATAGTTACCCTTTAAATTATGTAATCTTTACCAAAATCTAAATTATTTGTTTATGTAGACTTGAATCTCTATGACAAGCCCACTAATATTCTCCCTTCTGAGGTGAAGAATCTGGCTTGTGAATAATCATCTCAAAATAAAAGAGTTAAATGCATCATGTTATATAGAAATATATAAAAATTTAAAATCATGTGCTAACATGTGGATAATATGTCATCATATTATGAATAGATTGTCAAGGCATATAGGAAACATGTATCCTAAGACATAGAAGTGTCATGTCGAGATAGATATAACAAGTAAGCATGCAATAATGATCATCATAGATATTAGTATTAAGGTGCATAATATAGAGAATGACACCACATATGAGTAGAAAGATGCATGATATGGATCGATATAAGGATTAGGTTCACTAATATGTTTTACCTTACTTTTTGTTAATGTGATCTAACAAGATTAAAATTTTAATATTTATATTTTATAAAAAGTGTCTAAACTAAGAAAATATGAATGATACAAGCCGATGTTCCATTACACTTTTACTTTGTATGAAAATCACTAAAATATTAGGATACTTAGTTTATTACCATTTTTTTTTGGTTTGATACTATGTGTAGGTGATAAGAAAGATTGAAAATGAACTTGGATTTGCTCACCTCTAGAAACTAACTATTTGGATCTGCTTTAAAAAGTATATTTTAACCCTTGGCTTATTGTGTAATACAAAGACATCTAAATTCTGATGGAAATTACATGACAACATATGCCCCATTATTTGGCATAAATCACTATGGTTTATTGTAAACCATCTTCTTGTGCAATATTAAAAGTTCAATGTGTGTACAAGTATACAAAACCTATCTTTTTCATTTTAAAACCCTATCTCAACTTTCTCCATTAGCTTTAGGACTACAAAATGGGAATAAATATGGGTTGAGATAACCCAAACCACCTCTTGTTGAGTGGCTAAGTGTTGTGTACATCTACAAATCTAAAGAGGGATCAAACTTCATGTAGTTCTCCCAGTTATGTGTATGTGTGTAATGGTGCTCCTTTAGTATGGATGCAACCTATGACCAAGCATTTGAAACTTAAAATTTTGAAACTTGACTTGGGTTAGGTGATTTAGGCTTGGATAGGGCCTCGACCTTATGACTGATTTATGATTTGGGAGATTTAGAGTAGTCTTTCTCAATATGTAAGTGATAGAATATGATTTCTCAGTACTTTCCCGATGACTTATAGATAATGTATAGGATTATACCTATTGTGTATAAATATATGACTCTTTTGGTAACTTCTCATTCCATTAACATGTGAAATGTATGGGCCAAATGATTAATATGATTTGAATTTGGAAAATTAACATTGTTTGGTGCATGGTCAAGTTTGGAAAAAATTGATGGTTTTGAAAATATAGAGTCGTCTGAATATGACTAGAGGTGTCCAAAAAAAATAATAGTGATCTGATGATTAGGAGACATTGATTATGATTCTATATAGATTAGGCACATACAAGTCAACAAAATTCTAATAGGTGATTAATAGAAAATCAAGAAGGTCAGGCCCAAGAAGGAAATTGGATAAGAGAGAAAGGTCCAAAAAATCTATATGTGTATGCATAAGTCATGTAAGGTAAACATAAGTTAAGATTGACATTTTAAAGTGTCTAATATCATATTTTACCATCTAAAAGTATGTGTGTGATTGATCAAATCTTTAAATGATGGCATATATAATAATATTAGCATACATGCTGACATTTTTATATTTAACATGATATGTATAAGTATTTTTTTTGACATGAGTGATTTGGAGCTTGCATCCCTCACCTCAACATAGAGGTATACTAATGGGATTATCATAGAGATTTAGGCCTTGATAGATAGATATTTCATATAAATTTGGATTAGTTATGTGATTTAGATGGGATAGATTGGATAGATTGAGATTCAAGTTGGGATATATTTCCAGAATGACACATAAGTGAGGCATATGTAGGGAATTTTATATGAATATTAGGAATAGTTAAAAGATTCTATAACATGATGAGATATATTACATTGATCAAAGTTATCATATTTATTGATTTGATTAGGATATTAGATCAATCAAATTATTAGAGTTATCATATTTATCATATTGAGTAGATTTATATACAAATTATGATAATCTATATCATGTTGAGATGCATATGGATTAGGTGAGGGGCATGGATGTTGTTCATGCATGATAGTTTCTATTTATATGATGGGTATTGATGGTGATACATAATAAATTTAAATCTAAAATCCGTATGCATTGGTTGATTCAAATATTATAATTTACATATGAACATGTTTCAAGTTTCCACCTTTTACATATGAACTTGGTTCTGGGTTCCAAAAAATGAGTTATGATTATAGTTTGAGAAGTGTGGTTGATTTTTTACATTGCTCAAATTTTTAACACATTTCAATCTCTAATGTGGGTTGAGGCATTATAATTTTCAACCTATGGTTTTAATAGTGGCATCTTCTTTGGGCATAATCACCTTGACATTCTTTAATTGATTTTGATAAAAGGAATCCTAGTTTTCATACCCATAGGTATATTCACTCCTTAGCTTTTCAATTTCAAATAGTGTAATGATTTAGATTATATCAGATTTTCTATCATGAGTGGCCATTGATTTATACATGTTTCCTTGTAGGTTTTGCATGGAGAAAGTTGGATAATTGGGACATTATCTAAAAACATCAAGTGTGATTAGACACATACCAATTTTTTTTGTTTTATCATATTAATATAGTATTTTCAATGCTAGACTAAAAAGGGGTAATTTCTAGACACTCAAATTTGGTATTAAAAATAAAGTGCATTTTAATAGAGAGGATGTGTTATAAAAATTCATGTTATTTAACTATGGCTCAATGTAAATGATAAAATTAAATGAGCACATTGTTTTTGACATTTAATCATTGCATTTCCAAGTTTACATAACATTTGGATGGATTTTATTGTAACAACCCAACTTAATTTTTTTAAACAACTTTGAGTTACTTAACACAATTCTAAACCAAATAAAAGGAAACTAATTCATGAGAGTATTATCAAGTATGTAACCGCATTAGACCAAACATAGGTATTTAACGAAGGTTTAAAATTTCTAAATGACACTACTAAGACGTTACTTTAACCAATCAATATGTAGATTGGGTTGTACTAGTATAATTAATGTACACTCATACATGTAAATCTATATACTTATCCTTTGACCTTCCTAAAATGACCAATACCAATTTTTAGCCTAAACCAAATGCCTGTACTTGACATAAACAATATACATATTGATCATACAGAGAAATTGAACTCTAACCTAAGAGTACTAGTCAAACATCAAGGAGTATAACACCAAGTAATGCAGAAAGAATTCAATTCACAATAGAAGAATAATCATACTAAGATTGCTCATTCAATGGTTTACATAATGATGTGAAAAACACAAATTATGCTTTAGGTTATATTTATAAAATCAATACAATGTAATTTGTTTTGCCACACTTTAAAATCAACAAATTGTGGAAAGTCTATTTCCATGAATTAAGGATACCTACTTATGTCATCATGACTTGAGCTAAGGTCACTGCACTCATGTCTTTTATATTAAAACCATTCAATAGATTTGACAATATTATCATAATTAAATAAATGTACATTACGGATTTTTTTAATTTTATGAACATTAACACATAAGTGGCTATTATGTCAAATGAAATCACCTCCAATTTATACAAAACAATTTAATTAAAATAATTTTTTTAACTTAAATGCATTAACTCAACCATCTCAGAATACATATAGTAATATCTTATTATATGTAAAATATTCTAGTCATATGGTCTAATTTTTCTTCATCAAGATAAATAATGAATAATAGTCAAGCGTTCATTTAAGATTTGAATAAGTTATTGATGTTACCAAAAACATGATTATACTTTGCATAATGACAACTTAATAAATTTCATGAAGAATTTCATTGCCTCATCCTAAATACACCAAACATCAATCATCCTATTATTATCTTATACAATGAACTTACCTTTTTAAATAACGAAAGACTAAACTTCACAAAACTCTTCTTTATTTATTAGAGTTTTCAAATTGTGAATACCTTATCAATTTCCTTCTCAATCATTTGAGAATTTAAAATGTCCATTAACTTATTATAAAAATCAAACATAAAAATAAGCAAGAATATAACAATGTGTTGTATTTTCTAAATTACAATAAGACATCATTTTAAATCAAGCCTTTCAATAAATGTCAACATAATGAAAATCCAATTTGAAGAATATTCCAAGCACTCAAATCAAATTCTGAAGAGAAACATGCAAATTCCCACCCATCCCACCCAATGATCACCCCATTGATGGCCCTAGACCATCCCATCCATCAGATAGATGTGGAGTTCAAAAACAAGGTAGTATAGAAGGGTGATCAATAACAAAGATTTTGAGATTTTGAAATCAAAACCATAAAATAATGAAAAGTAATTGAGTGTAATTTAAGTGCATGAAATAAAAGTATGTATGAACTATTAAAAAAAATGTGAACAAATCCATTTGACTTCTATGGATCAATAATAACTATTACATCTATTAACTTCAAAAGTGATATTTTTATATGCATACCATACATGTGTTTTAATGATCAAATAACACTTAGGATATTCATAATTAATTCCATTATCAACACTTATCCTAAAAAAATAGACCTTAAATAGTTCCAAATCATATTGACACCAAAAAGAGTCACAAATAAGTGTACACAAAAAGAGAATGAATCCAACTCATATTTTGTATAATATACCTCAAAAATATGCAATAAACTTCCTATATGATTAATAAATTAGTTTGAAATCCAAATGAAACCCTATGGTCCAAAAAAAAATCAATTTAAGTCAAACACAGAGTTTTCTAAAACCCTAACACAAGATAAAATGAGCACCTAAAACTAGCATATAGCCTCATACAATGACTATTAACAATAATAAATTATAAAATTTCAATGTAACAACACCATTCTTCAAAAATAGGTAAAAATAAAAGATAATAACAAAAGTAATTTAAAACCCATTATTTTAAAATCATGGCATAATGTAATCAAAGCAAATAATCCTATGACTTAACCAACTTAGTAAAATAGTTCATTCAGCCATAAACCACAATAATACAAAATAGTTAGCAAAACTACATAGGATGAGTACCAACACTTTGCAATGATCCAAGAAAAACAAACCCAAAATGTTACCAAAAGAGTATATTTGATTGTGAGTTAACAATAACATAATGGGTTCATTGTGAAGTCTACAGACTTCACCATGAACCTATAATGGTTCATTGTCTTTCTATTTATACTCCATTCCAAAAATAACAGATAAAAAACTATTATGATTTACTCATGATTAAAAAATAAAATAAAATAAAATAAAAAATAAACCACTTACTCATTAATCTCACCAAAAATCAAAATGAATATTGTGGTCCTTGAGAAAATAAAAACTTCACTTCTCTTTACACCTAGTCAAGCCCTTCCGAACTCTACTAACTGCCATTAAATCCCATATTGATCTTGCATTCTTGCCACAAACAATTGAGAATGTGGTCTAGTAAATAACCTTCATTATTTCCAAAATGCAACTAAATAATTGAACTTAATAGCTCAAACTAGTCCCACTAGGCTTTTAATGGCCTTCACCAAAACAGTTTGTTAGGATTTGGTAGAATGATCTCGCCATACTCAAATAAACTAGAACAAAATGAATTTAAAGCTACTAAATGGGGATAAATTTTGGATTCAATTCATCATGACCTAATTCTTAATTGAGTTAAAATCTAAATTTCAAAATGTTATGATTAAAAATAAATCAAATTTTTAATGAAGATTTGGTGACCTAGTCACAGTGTCCCCAAAACAAGACAAATTCCTTGTCACCAAGATGGTTGAACAATAAGTCAAGACCATATAAACTAAATCTAAGTTTTAAATTGGTCTTCCTGGACCTCCAAACAAGATAACAACACATAATTACTTACTAAAATAGACATGGAGTCAGAATGAAAATAGAAAATTGTAGTCAAAGATATATATATATATATATATATATATATATATATATATATATATATACACACACACACACACACACACACACACACATGTGTGTGTGTGTGTGTGTGTGTGTGTGTGTGTGTGTGTGTGTGTGTGTGTGTGTGTGTGTGTGTGTGTGTGTATGTATGTATATGTATGTGTATATATATATATATATATATATATATATATATGTATGTATATATATAGTTAGATAGTTAAGTAAATAAAATAGTCAATAAGAACTAAAACAAGATGAAGCTTAGAATCTCTTAGCTCAAAATATCAATAACTCATTGTTACCCTTTTTGTAACCTCTACTATTGAATACCAGATCCAACCTAGCTCATTTTTCCTCTTCCTACAACCATCAAAATGATACATCAGAAGTATCTGAACAGAAAAACCAATATCAAATATGAAAAGTAATTCTGATTTGAATTTATATCTTTTAATTCTATATTAAACAAAATTTAATCATCCATGTGAAAACATAACCATGTCCAATACACATCATAACATTATAATATCTCAAAATAGAGTCTCACTAACATCCAAGTAATAGTTTAATAGCAACTAAAACAACTAAGTATCATGATAAATGGAAATTGAATATGCAACTAACAATGCCATAGAAAGAAATAATATGACACAAAACTAAGGTCATGACATCCTCCACCACTCAAAAAATAAGTTATCATAGTGACTAAAACAACCAATGATAATGTTCTCTGAAAATATGGTCATCTTTCCTTATAACATTTCACTTAATTAACAGATCCCATTGGACCAAAATTTGTGTAACATCTCTATTTTATAGTCTAATTCTATGAATGGTCTAGGTTTTCATCTTCTAAAACTTGAAAAATTTTCTAATCCAAAATGTGGAAAAATTCAAATATCTATTTATTTAATAAAGCAACATGAAAAACATCATGAATCCTAGACAGAGAGGGAGGAAGGACTAATTAGTAAGAAACAAAACTAATTCTTTGTATAATGTCAAAGGATCCAATTAGAGAAAATTTAGAATATTATTCAAATTTAATAAAACTTTTTTGGCTGTCTAACACATAGAAATATTTTCTCACCAACATTAAATTCTTGAAGAGTTCTTTTTAAATATGCATAACTCTTTTGTCTAGTTGAAGTAGCCTTCAAATTTTAGTCAATCAAATCCATTTGCACATCATATTTTGTATAGTATCAAGACCAACACTGGATTTATTTTCTAGTTTATCCCAACCAAGAGGAGTTCTACATCTACGTCGATACTAAGCTTCAAATGAAGTAATTTTAATCACAAAGTGATAAGAATTATTATAAGCAAATTTTAATAAATATAAAAAATCTTCTCATTTTATTTTCTAATCAATTACATAAATTTTTAGCACGTCCTCAACCACTTGGTTAAGCCTCTCTATTTGACCATCCATTTACAAGTGATATAAGGAGCTAATGTTTAATCACATTCCAAATGTTGTAGTCAAGGTTATCCAAAATCTTGAAATAAATACCTTATCTCTATCAAAGATAATACCCTTCAACATGACATGCACCTGAACTACTTGTTTTACAAAGCATTCCACAAATACAGAAGCATCGTCAGTCAAATTTCTAAAAATAAAATGGCTAATCTTTGTAAATTTATTAATCACAACCAAAATAGTGTCATGTTTACTGCATGACATTGGTAAACCAATAATGAAATCAAGCTAAATAATAGCCCATTTAAATTATGGAATTCCATAAGGATAAAGAAAATATCATGGATGGAAATATTTTAATTTCACCTACTGACATTCTAAATATTTTGTGATAAAATCAACAACATCATGCTTTAGGCCATACTAATTATAGTTCCTTTTCAGCTCATGTGTCATCTTCGAGACACCTAAATGCACAAAATGAAGTGTCATATGCAATTATTTTAGTAAAATATTCCACAAGTCACCTGACTTAGGCACATAAATTATTTTTTATGCCTTCATAAGCCATCACTTTGAATAGAGAAATCAATAAATTTCTTTGTTATAGGCTCATTAGCCAAACCTGCACTTACTTCCCAGCATAATTCATTAGTAAGTTGTTATAAAACAACAATTTTGAAGTTACCTTAAAAAAGAGATAACTTAGTGAGATACATGTGTCAGTTGAGAGAATCAATAACATGATTCTCCTTACCTTTAACATATTCAATGTTTATATCAAAATTAGTCACAAGTTCTAGCCATCTAAACTAACAAGCATTAAGATCATCTGGGGTAAATAAAAATTCTAGGCTACGATGATCCGATTTAATTTTTAAATTCTTATCTAATAGAGAATGTTTCCACTTCTTTAAATCATGCACAATAGAAACAAGATTTAAAGCATGTGTGTGATAATTATTTTCATATTTATTGAGCTTACATGACTCATATGCCACCACCTTTACATCTTGCATAAAAATACCATCAAAATCCTCCTTAGAGGCATTGAACTAGATTTTAAAATTTCCATTAGGATCTAGAATAACAAGGACATGTGTTGTAGTTAATAGCTCTTTAAGCCTATTAAAATCTTATTCACATGTCAAAGCCCAAAACTAACTTATTACTTTTGTGTTGTAAAGAGGTAATAGGATTAGCTAATTTGGAAAAAGATTTTCCACAAACCTTCTATAGTAACCAGAAAAATCCATAAAGCCAAGCACTTCATGTACATTTATAGGGGCAGGCCACTCTTGAATAACTTTATCTTTGTTGGATGCAAAACAATGCCATCCTTAGAAATAATATGACCCAAGTAATGTATTTTAGTTTGTAAAAATGTACATTTAGATAACTTCCCATAAATCTTATGTTACCTTAGTCTTTTTAGAACTAAATGTAAATGTTACTCATGCTTAGTTGCATTCTTAGAACATTTCAGTATATCATCAACGAAGATGAGGAAAAACTTGTCCAAATAATCCCTAATTACACTATTCATAAGGCTCTCAAAGGCATCAGGTGCATTTTCCAATCCAAATGGTATTATTGTGAACTTCTAATGAATATACCAAGTACAAAAATCTATATTATGGATTTTCTCTTCTTTAATTCTTAGTTAATGGTAATTTAATCTCAAATCAATCTCAAAAAATATTGTTTCACTCTTCATTTGGTCAAGCAAATCATCTATCCTTGAAAAAGGACAACAATTCTTGATTGTGATGTTATTAATCATGTGCTAGTCAACACACAACCTAAGTGTACCATATTTATTTTTCATAAACATAATAGGAGTACCCCCAAGGGGGCACACTTGGTCTAATGCTTCTATTTTCTAATAGTTCTTGTAGCTAAACTTTAAATTCCTAAAAATTAGAAATATTCATATGATATGGAACTTCATATGCAGGGGCATCTCCTAAAAAAACATAAAAGATGAAATCAAATTCACACCTATGAGGAAGTCTAAGTAAATTTTAAGGAAAAAAATAAAAAATTCATTCAAAAAAATAAAATTATGATAAATAGTTTCCTTATCCAAATATATCTCTTATGTTTGAACAACATAAAGCTTATATCCTTTGTGCACAACCTTTTTTAGCTACAGGGCTGAAAGTAAAGTTTGCACCTTAAGCTTAAGAACACCTTGTATTTTAACAAAATTTTCCAAGGAAGACAAGAAAAAACTTGTCCAAATAATCCCTAATTATACTATTCATAAGGTTCATAAAGGTATCAGGTGCATTTGCCAATCCAAATGGTATTACTATGAATTTGTAATGAATATACCAAGTACAAAAAGTTATATTATAGATTTCCTCTTCTTTAATTCTTAGTTAATGGTAATTTGATCTCAAATCAATCTTAGAAATGACTGTTGCACTCTTCATTTGGTCAAGCAAATCATCTATCCTTGAAAAAGGATAACAATTCTTGATTGTGATGTTATTAATCATGTGCTAGTCAACACACAACCTAAGTGTACCATATTTATTTTTCATAAACATAATGAAATACCCCCAAGGGGACACACTTGGTCTAATGCTTCCATTTTCTAATAGTTATTATAGATAAACTTTAAATTCATATAAATTAGAAATATTCATATGATATGGAACTTTATATGCAGGGGCATCTCCTGAAAAAACATAAAAGATAAAATCAAATTCACACCTAAGAGGAATTATAAGTAGTTTTTTAGGAAAAATTAGAAAATTCATTCAGAAAAAGAAAATTATGATAAATAGTTTCCTTATCCAAAGATACCTCTTACGTTTGAATAACATAATGCTTATAGCCTTTGTGCACAACCTTTTTTAGCTAAAGGGATGAAAGTAAATTTTGTACCTTAAGCTTAAGAACACCTTGTATTTTTATAAAATTTCCTAGGTCATCACACCATTGCACCACTTTATTACTACAATCCAATGTGGATATATTTTGTTGCAACCAATCCATTCCTAGAATAAGGTCAAAAGATCCCAAATGTGCATAGGTTTACTTTAGTTGAGAAAACTCCTAAATTAATCTCTATTAACTCTAATAATTTCAAAATGAGCACCTTTTTTCCTATACCAAATTTGACCTCCCATACTTCTCTTAAATTAACAAGATTATTTTTATATTTATTAACAACACAAGAAGTTAAAACTATTAGTTGCACCAAAATCAATCATAACTAAAATTGAAAAAATGACTAGATTACCTCTAATTTCAATATGGGTGGTCTAAAATTCAACATTATGATTATCCACAGTTGCATGCACCCTACGATTAGTTAATATCCTTAGTTTTACCTTAATAAATACCTTTTGATAGTGGCTATCACCACATTTTCAACATACTATAATCCTTTGAGGTGCTAAAGGTACAATGTTTACCATATGGAAGGTAAATTCTGATTTCCATATGACTAATTTTTCTTAAAAGTCTCCATATTGGAATAATTTTGAAAATTATTTTTTTCAATTTGATCTTGAAACTTATTAAAATTATTGTTTCTCCTATTAAATCTATGGTTTTGATCATATTTCTTTAAATTTTTAGGTGAAGGATAAATATATTTAACTTTAGATTGTTACCTATTAAGTTTGAAATATTGTCTCACTTTTTGTCAAGACCTTTCTTTCTCTTTTTCCCTATGGGTAGATTCAATGGTATAAATCAAAGTTTTTGGGTTGGTCATATTGACATCATGAATCAATATTTCCCTCAATCTAATTTTGAACTTTGTTACCTTAGTTTCCTAATCATGCATATAGTTCACATGATGTGTCAAATTCAAGAACTTTTCATATTCTATCACATATATATTTTATTATTTTAATAAATAAAAGTTTGTTATCTTTTGCTCTTTTAAATTGGCACTAAGATACCTCTTTTGAAACTACTTCTCAAAAATAGGCCATGTAAGTGTCAAATGTTAATAACCCTCTAAAACATAGAGATGGTGTCACCAAAGAGCTATAAATTCAACCAACTAATAAGCAACTACCCTTGCCTTTACATTTAAAGGCATGTTATGCATATTAATGTATTTATACAAGTTAACCAACCATGCATCAGTTGCATCATCAGATTCTTCACCTAACAATGTAGGAGGTGAGAGATTATTAAATTCCTTAATGATGGAATCAACCACTGATAAAGGCATTTATTGAATTAATTTCTCTCTAATTCTACCTTCATATATTTGGGGAAATTCTTCTTGTGGAACACCCTCAAGATTGTTCACCATATGTTCCTAATATCTTAACTTACTTTTCAAATCATTCATAGTAGTTAATATCCCATTAAGAAATTCTTCTTGATCAAAAGTTGGGGTTCCTCTAAGATTATTAACAAAAAGGTTCACCTACATTGATTCCAACATTATTAATATAAGGATCTTCTCTACCTAATTTTAGGTTTTGGGCTCCACAACCTCTACCTCTTCCCCAAGATCTTCCTCTACCACTACTTGAGTTGTCAATCCCCAAGTTGTTATCATAATATAAACCACCAAATCTTGTTCTCACCTTCTTGAGGTCAAACACAACAAAAAATTAGTTAGATAAAAGTACTAAACATATTTCCTAAATTTACCTAAAGTACATAAACCTAGCTCTAATACCAAAATGTAACAACCTATTTTTAAAAAATGACAACTTCGAGGTACACAATAAAATTCTAAACTTAATCAAAGAAAACTAATTCATAGGATTGCAATCAAGTCCATAATTGTGTTATACTAAAAACAAGTATTTAACTAAGGTTAAAAATTCCTAAATGACACTATTAGGTAGTTAATTTAACCAATCAATATGTAGATTGGAGTGTACCATTATACTTAATGTACACTCATACACTAAAATGTGTATACTTGTCTTATGGCCTTCTTAAAAGGATGAATACTAATTTTTAGCCTTAAATGAAATATTTTAATTGTCATAAACAATTTGAACCTTGATTATACATAGAAACTGAACTCTAACTTGAGATTACTATTTAAACATCAAGGAGTATCACACTGAGATAATGTAAAAAGAATTTAATTCACAACAAAGGAATCATCATACTAAGCTTACATATTTAATGACTTACATAATTATGTGAACAACAATACTTAAGCTTTAGGACATATTTACAAAAGTAATAAAATGTAATTTATTTTGACACACTTTCAAATTGACATGTTGTGGAAAATATATTTCCATCAATTAAGGTTAGTGCTTATGTCATCATGACTTTAGCTAGGGTCACTGCCCTTATGGATTTTATATTAAAACCATTCAACATTTTTACAATCTAATCAGAATTAATAAATGTACATTATTGATTTTCATTATTGACGAACATTACCACATAAGTGGCTATTACATCAATGGAATCACTTTCAATTTATGTCATAAGAAAATATAGATTCATTTTGTCCTATGTTTTTATGATGGAATGCATATGCTTATTTCTATGCAAAGAAACCATTTTTGAGGCTATATTTAGTTTCATGAAATGAAACGTATAAAAAAATCCTTTATCTCCAATACTTCTCTTTATTTTATTTTAAAAAGTGTACAACATGTGGCTTTGATCTTATTCATATGTTTTTCCATTATTTTATATGCAAAAGAAAATTCAGCAAGGCAAATGCTATGAATAAATTTTTTATATGCAATATAATAGTCTATAATAAGGCTACATATAGTATTTTTCAAAAATTTCAAGTTCTTGATTTAGAAAAACCAGTGGATTTTGAATGAATGTATGTTCTTCAAAAGTGGAAGTGTTTATTAATATAAATTTTGTTGAGCTAGTGTTTAATGGAATAACCAAAATAATATGTGATGTCTACTGTGTAGACAATTGTTGATACTTTAACATCTAGTTCCTTAGTTTGTGTATCATTTTACCAACATCAAGATGTAATGCTTACTGATATATGTGTATTTTTATAATTTTTTTCATTTATTTATTAATCTTCATCATATATGAGCTACATTAGTTTCCTGCTACATATGTGTTGAAAACAAACTTGACATCTATATTTTCTTACCATAGTGGAGGATTTTTCTTGCAAAGATATTATTTCATATTAGTGATGGCTTTATCTCCTAAACAATTATTGTATATTTCAACATTTTTTGGATTGCATGTATGTATTATCTTTTATTCCTTTTTAATTCATTCATAAACATGTCCAAGGAAATAAAAGTTTCATATCATTTTTTTCAAGCATCTAGAGAATATGTTTTACATTTTTAGTATAAAGTGTATCATTATCTTTATATGGTTCAAGTATTTTAGTACATTTCATTAGATGGAGAGAAAATTTGTATCTACATTTTTTATGTTTAGTATTCTTGTATATCTATGTGTGGTGATATTCATGTAATTTTTTAATTTTGGAACAAAGCATTCAATATCACAAGTTATGTATGTATGGACAAAAGAATTCAATAGATGCATTTTCACTATTTCTATAGACTAGTATGCTCTTCATCCATTTCAACCAATGCTTATGGGCATTGCATCTATTTTGAAACTTAGTAACTATAATAAGTCAAAAATATATCCAAAAAATGATTTATCTTGATAATTTTTTTTTTAATGCATTTCATATATGTTTATAGTAACAAATGTAAGTGACTGGGGCATTTTTTACAAGGAAATTGTCATCTTCAATATCATTGGGTTGAATATTTCTCAAAATTAATGATTACCTATGCTACTCATATGCATGTGTTAAGTCATTTACAAGAGACTTACAACAATTCTCTACACTTGAAAAAGTAGCAATAAAGGTTGGAAGACCTAGCTGGCATATCATGGAAAATACATTTTTAAATATTTATTGCAAGTAGTCAAGTGAGATACATATTTTATTCAAATCAATGTATCCAATAAAAATATTAAAAAATGTTCTAAATTAGGTTTATATTTCATTACATTCCCATTAGTTTTGGCTTTAACTATCCTTTTCTAATTCAAACCCAAATGTATCTTCCAAATTGCTCGATAGTGATCTTAATTTATATAAAGAAAAGGTTGGTAATGTGGTAAGCACATCTACAATCACAATTAAATAACTCCCATTATGATTTTTTAGTATGATATTTTTTTCATAGTGTTTTTATCATAGGTCTCATCAAATAACAAGGTGGGGAAGTTCATTTCCTTTGAATATCTCTCTTGGAAAATGCCAAGTGGTCATTGTCTTTCAAGTATATAATTTTAATTAATTTATCTCAAAGGTTATGAATGCATGCTAAGTTTATGATCCCATGAATAGAAGTTTCACCAATATCTTCATCAATAGTATATTTGTATGTAGGACTGAATTATCACAAGGTATTTTAGTGTATTGAGTCTCATTGTGCAAAACACTAAGGAGATGGTACAATCATACTTTAGTTTCACATTCTCCATACAATACAAAATCCATTTGCACATTGATTTTAAAGCTTTCATGATGATATTTGCATGTACATTTCTTGATTAGAAAGGATACTTATATCTTAGCCATTGTTTCATCTCAATAATAAAAAAAATGTTTCTTATATACAATGTGGTAATTCTCTTTCTATTGCATCCAAATTTGTTGGGCTATTAATTATTGTTCCTATTATTATAAGTTGTGATTTATTTTAAGAATGGTATCTAATTTGTGTGGATGCCAAACTTAGTGAAACCAACCTCTCTTCAAGATCAATCAAAACAACCATGAATGGCATAAAAGGTTTCAAGTCATTATGCTCAAGAGATGCCAATTTTAGAAACATTTCATTTTTCAAAGGTATACAACTAGCACAACATTTTTTTTTGATATGTTACTATATCACTGATAGTTAATTTTAATTATGTTTCCTTCTCTTTCATTCTAAAATATATCAAATTAAAATTGAAATGCAACTGCCTACAAATTCTTGTATTTTTTTATGTAATTTTGAATACAATGTTCAAATTTTTATTTTATATATTGGTTAGTTTAGATTACATTTTTCAAATGTTGAATGGAATATTTTATAGTTTTTACCAACCTTTCTTTCTATCATGGTAAAGTGATATTAATATGTCAATTTGAAATATGTGTTGGCATGTCTTACATTTGACGTTCAATTTTATTTATATAATGAACTGATTTGGATTCAAGCGGTTTTTTTTACAACATTGAATATTTCATATGACACAGATATTTACAAAAGGGTGTTATTAAAATTCTCTTTTGTCTACCCAAACTATCAATAAAAAGTTGGGATGAAAGCTTTTCAACCAATACTTCATAATGAATGTGTTTGTGTCTGATATTAAGCATATAAGATTAAATTATCATGACCTCAATTTTCATGTGTTATGATTTATTTTATGACATTATTGGTTGTACATTTGATTTATTTTATCATGATACATAACAATTTCAGTTGTTATTGAACTATTTCATGGATGATATTGATACTATGTTTTGAGATATTATGATGATATATTATGTAATGAACATGTTTATACTGTCACATGAATGATTAAATTAATTTTTTTATATAATCAATTGATGTAAATTGAAATCAAAATTACTTATCATATTTGATATTGGTTTTCCATTCAAATACTGTTGATGTATCATTATGATGATTGTAGTAACATGCAAATAAAAATGAGCAAGGTTAGATCTGGTATTCAGTAGTAGAAAGTAAAAATGGATAGTAATGAGCTTGAGATTCTAAGATTTATTTTAGTTAGGTATTTTTTAACTATTTTTCTTGCTTATGTATTTGGTTGATGAATAAATTTGTTTTATATTTAAGTCTTTAACTATGTTTTTTGTTTCTTGATATGACTTTCTTCTTGTCTATTGTGGTAAGTAATTGCATGTTATTATTATATAAAGAAACCATTCTTTATATGGATTTATTGGGAATTTAAGAGACTACATTAAACTTGAAATATGATATATGATGAGAATATGTGTATTGGATTTTATTGGATGCTTTGAGCCAGTTTTGTTTATTATGACTTTATTGTATGGATTTAACTTAGTGATTTAATTATCTTGGTGAATTGATGTTGTTATGCTTGAGGAGGGGACCATGACTAGGTCATAGGGTCTTCATTAGTTTGTATTTGTTTTAATCATAGCATTTTGAACTTCTATTTTTGACTTTATTTAGAATTAGGTCATGATGACATAAATCCCAATGTTAGCTTATCGAGTATATTTTAAGTATTTTTGATTGTTTATTTGGTAACATGGTGAGCTCAATCAACCAAACCCTAGCCAAACTTTGTGAAAGTTTTGGTGAAGGCCATTAAAGGCCTAGTCAAATTGGTTTAAATTATTAGAATTTGATTTTTTTGATGCATTTGGGTAAGAATGTGGGATGTTTGTTGGAATACATTCTCATTTATTCATGGTAATAATGTATGACCACTATGGGATTTAATGGTAGTTAGTAGAGTTCACGAGGTTTTGACTAGGTGCAAAGAAGAACAAAAATGTTTTTCTTAGAGGCCATGGTATTCTTTTTGCATTATTGGTGTGTTTAACAAGAAAGTGGTTTGTTTTTATTTGAGATAGAGTAAAATACAATAATTATTTTGTGTTCTTTTGAAATAGAGTATAACCAAAATAATAATGAACCATTATAGGTTCATGGTGAATTTTATAGACTTCATGATTAACCCATAATCATATGGTTGACATGTAGTAAAACATACTCTAGTGGATATACTTTGGGTTTATTTTTCCTTTGATTCGATGCATGGTTTGGGTACTTAGTTGTGTAGTTTGTTTTTTATTGATTAATTATTGTATACTATGTTTGACTGGGATAATGAACTTAGTATGGTTAAGCCATAGGATTTTTAGCATTGAATATTCTATTACCATCATTTTCCATGAATAGGTATGGTTATTTTTTTAATCCTCTATTATTTGACCCATTTTCAGTGAATGGATGTTTAGTGTGTTTATGGAAAAAAATTATGATTATATTATGGTTGACATTTATTGTATGCATTATTAAGCTAGTTGTAGGTGCTTATTTTTTATTTTCATTAGGGTTTTAATGACCCTACATTTGATTCAAATGGATATGTATAAGCATAGGGTTTCATTAAACTTTTAAATGAGTTCATATGCTATTGGAAATTTATCGCATTTTTATTACGGATTATCATGCAAAATTATGAGTTATATTCTTCTCATTCTATGTTTACTTTTGGTGATTCTATTTAGTTTCATGACTCTTTTGGTGTTAATATGATTTTAGACTATTTGATGTCTAATTTTTAAGGATATTTATTAAGAGTAGAAGTAGCTATGAATATATTTGGTACTATTTTATTATTACATAACTATAAGGTATATACATGAATAACACATTTAAGTCAACAAATAAAAGAATCATTATTTTATCCAAGGAAGTCAATTGAATATGTTCACCTATTGAACAATAGTATTAATAGTAAACATGATTACATTTATTCCATATATTATCTTTAAGTGAATTACTTTTCATTCCTTTGTGTTGTTGATTTTGAAGATCAGAAAATCTATTATTGATTCACCCTTCTATAACAACCTATTGTTAAACTACACATCCAATTCATGTATGGGGTGGTCTAGGGCTACCTATGGGGGGATAATTGGGTAGGATAGGTGGGTATTTACTTATTTCTCTTCAAAGGATGATTTGAGTACTTGGCTTATTCTTGTATTTGGTTTTATATTATGTTGTTACTAGTGTAAAGACATGGCGTAAGTCAATGTCACATTATATGATATTAAATGAAATTCTTGTATAGTCTTATTCTTTAAGTGAATAAATTGTTATTCAAAGATGAAAACAATAAATTGTTATTTTGATTAGTTATAAAGTGGTTGTAACATTATTTTATGTTTTTATTATAAAATATGGATATATATATATAAATATATATATATATAATTTCCCTGTAAGTATAAATGTATATGGAATATTATTCAATAAGTGATGTGATCTTTTGATTGTGATCATTTAATTTGTTCAAATATCTATTTGTATGTTGTATTTTGAAAGATATATTTTTTACCTATATTTGAGATAATAATTTATTTTTGAATGTATTAAAGGAGAATATATTGAATATTTTAGTGTTATTAATAGTCTTAATTAAATTAAATTCTTAATTTATTTTCTAATAAGCACAATTCAATTGTCATTTCATTAATGGATGAAAAACTAATCTAACTTATTGATTTGATACTTCTAGTTGATTGTTATATTTGTGTTAATTTAACGAGTATAGTTTTAGAAGGTAACTTATATAAAATTTAAACACATTTATTTTATTTTATTGGAATCGTATTCATAAAAAATAGAATTCATTTAGGTTATATATATTATAGTATCTTAATTTTGTAAGATTATTCTAAGTTGTAGATGGATACAACCAAAGTGTGAATATTATATTATTTTTCAATTTTGATGAGTTCAATGAAATGAAGTTATAATTATTTTAGGATTGAGTGTGTGAGTTCAAGATTTTGTAGACTAAAATTTGAACTTTCTTGATATATGGATTGGTATTTCAAACCAGGCTAAAGATTGAATTATACTGTGTATATTAGTTGTAACAAGTTCATTGAATAAGTTATAGTAAGACAATTAATGTTTGATTTAATAAAGGTAAAGCAATGAAGGTTTTCATGAAATTATTTGAGATGGAACTATGCAAGTCATAAGTATGATTGTTGAAACATCAATAGTATGTTAAAGTCTTAAGGATTGTTTTATTATTATTGATTCCTTATCTTGATACAAATAGACCATATGACTTGCACATTTCATATATAGTAAGTTATTACTATATGATATTATGGGATGGTCAAATGCATACACTTAAGTATATTTTTTTTGCATCTAATCATTTTTATTATGTAAAAATTAGGGGAGATTTCATTTGACATAATAGCCACATATGTGGTTATGTTCATCAATAAGAAGAATCACTACTGTGTTAGACTTTTGCCATTTTTTTGAAATAGGGGAATGGAATTTAAGTTTCAAACCAAAAATTAAAAAAAGAGGGAAAGGGAGAGAAAAAAATGATATTTATAGTCAAGAGAGCACCAATTCTTGAGAACTAAAGTATGCCAAGTCACATTTATACCATTGTGTGCCTAGCTCAATAGTTGCACAAACTTGTCGGTATTCAATGGGAAATCTTCTAAGGACACAAACATGAATGTTCAACATACAAGTTATTTTCCAAATTTAAACATCAAAAATATTTTTAGTAATAACACATAAAGCTTTTGAAACACATTATAGGTGAAAAATCATAAAACATAGAATGTTTAGAAAGAAACAAAAAATAACTTGAAAGGAACTAGATTAATAGAAGCAACATATAATTGCCACACTCATCTCAATAACCAAGCATAGTATCAATCCTCTAGCACAAACATAGACTCAAATATAGAAACTATGGACAACATTCATGAGGTAGAAGACAAATTCAAACAAGTAAAGAAACTATGGGCTTGAATTTTAGCCTTAGGCTTTTCCCCAACCATCGATTCTTGGCCATATGGAAGAAACACATGATTTCATAACTTCAATATTATTACCTTTGATCTTTAGGTGTATCTAAGCCATTGATCTCTACATGGATACCATGACCATTAATCCTCCTGCCATGTGTCCATCTCTAATGCTACCCTATTACTTCTAGGTCTTTTGCAGGCTTATGTGTTGTTTAATGTTACCCCGACATTCTTGGGCCCTTATTAATTTAGAATTGATAGAATAAGATTTATTAGTACTTGCTTGATGATTTATAGATATGGAATACACTTATACATAATGTATATGAAGAAATGACTATTTGGGTAACTTCTTATGTAATCAACATGCAGAATGTATGGACCAACACTTAAAGATGATTTATATTTGGAAAATTATTGTTACTTTGTATGTATACAAGTTCAACAAAGATGGATGGTTTCAAAAAGCCAAAGTTGTTTAAATATGATTGGAGGCATCCAAAAAGATAGGAATAATGATATGTTGATCAAGAGATAGTTTGATTAGGATATTAATTAGAATATGCATATACTATGGAGTTCCTATAGGGAAATGATATCAAATCGAGAAATATGGGCCCATATAAGGTAAGTAGATAATAGAGAAAGGTATGTAAAAGCCATATGTGTATGCACAAGTCATATAAGGTAAAAATAGGTCAAGACTAATAGTTTAAAGTATTTAATACTAGATGTTACTGTCTAAATATTCCCCTCTTTTATTCTAGTATTGAAAATAGTGGAGTTAAAAGATAAAGATTATGTAATTTAGTGTGTAAATAAAATTGGTCTTCAAGAGAAGGATCTAAGTGGGATACCTTATCCACACAAACCTATAGTGAAACATTAAATAATGAATGTCATTATCTAATATGAAATCTAAAATAAATTAGATTAATGAACCATTTTAAATTTGAATAGAAAGGGAGAAATAACTTATAAGTGGATGAACCATGTTTATATTTAAAGTGTTGGATATTGGGGTGATTAATCCCCAATGGATAATTTCATGGGGAGATTATGCCCTAAGTTAAGTGCTTTTGTTCAAGTTGTGGGTTGGGAAAATAAATGACCCAACCTTCATGGAGGAGTAGAGTTAGGTCATTGAGCGATGCCGAACCTCAACCATACTAATCATTTAGCTGATGTTGAATCTTAAGATGGAAAGGTGGATCCCCCGTACTAAGCTCATTTGTAAACTAAATAACTCACTGAAAACATACTAATAGTTTCAAAAGGTTACCTTCATTACCTTTGGTGTTAAACATGAAAATAGAAAAAATGTATTAGTGTGAGCATGAAAAATGTTATGCCCCCAATATAATATAACTTTATTAACTTGATATATAATGTCATAAAATAAATATGCTACTCTATCTCAAAATTGATATATCTAAAAACATGTCACTCATGTACCTATAAAATATCTACATGTGCCTTGCATATGTACCAAAAATTTACCTCAATTTCTAAATATATATCTTATAATATGAATCAAACTGATATTCTAACCCAATAGGTACCCTCTAAATTATGTAATATTTCCCAAAATCTAAATTATTTATTTATGTAGACTTGAATATCTAGGACAAGCCCACTAAAATCCTCTCTTTCGAGGTGAGGAATCTGGCTTGTGAATAATCATCTCAAAAGAAAAGAGTTAAATGCATAATGTTATATAGAAAGATGTAAACATTTAAAATCATGTGCTATCATGTGGAGAATATGTCATCATATATGAATATACCATCAAGGAATATATGAAACATGTATCTTGAGACATAAAAGTGTCATGTCAAGGTAGATATAACAACTAGGCATGCAACAATGATCATAATACATATTAGTATTGAATAATAACCTATATAGAAAGGAGCATAATATATATAATGACACCACACATGAGTATAAATATGCATGATATGGATCGATATAAGGGTTAGGTTCACCAATATATTTTACCTTACTTTTTATTATTGTGATCTAACAAGATTAATTTTTTTAATATTTATATTTTTAAAGATGTGTCTAAACTAAGAAAATATGAATACTACAATCAGATGTTCCATTAGACTTTTAATTTTAATGGAAATCACTAAGAAGATTAGGATACTTAGTTTTTTAATAAATGTTTTTGGTTTGATACTGTGTGTAGGTGACAAGGAAGATTGAAAATGAACTTGGAGTTGCTCACCTCTAGAAACTAACTATTTGGTTCAGCTTTGACAAGTTTGTCAACCTTTGGATGTTTTTGCAAGATAAAGGCATCTGAATTCTAATGGAAATTACATGAAAATCTATGCCCCATTTTTTTGGCATAAATCACTATGTTTTCTTGTAAATCATCTTCTTGTGCACTATTAGAGTCTTGATGCATGTGTTACAAAACGTATCTTCTTAATTTTAAAACCCTAGATCCACTTTACACCTTAGGTTTAGGAATAAAAATGGGAATAAAAATGGATTGATATAACCCAAACCACCTCTTGTTGAGTGTTTGAGTGTTGTATACATCTACAATATCTAAAGAGGGATCAAACTAATGTAGTTCTCCTAGTTAGGTGTATTGTGTAATTGTGCTCCTTTAGTATGGATGCAACCTGTGACCAAGCATTTGAAACTTAAATTTTTTAAAATTGACTTAGGTTAGGTGATTTGGGCTTGGATAGGGCCTAAACCTTTGATTGATTTATGATTTTGGAGATTTAGAGTAGTCCTTGTCAATGTGCAAGTGATAGAATATGTATTCTTAGTACTTTCTTGATGATTTATAGATAGAGACTATGCTTAGACCTATTGTGTATAAATAGATGACTCTTTTTCTAACTTCTCACTTCATTGACATGTGAAATGTATATTCCAACCCATTAAGATGATTTGAATTCAAAAAATTACCATTGTTTGCTGCATGTTCAAGTTTGGCAAAAAATTAATGGTTTGAAAATCTCGAGCCATTTAAGTATGACCAGAGGCATCCAAAAAAATAAAAATATTGATTTGATGATTAGGAGACATATTGATTATGATTATATATAGATTAGGCACATACAAGTCAACACAATTCCTATAGGTGATTAATAGAAAATCAGGAAGGTCAGGCCCAAGAAGTGAATTGGACAAGAGAGAAAGGTGCATAAAAGATATATGTGTATGCATAGCTCATGTAAGGTAAATATAAGTCAATATTGATATTTTAAATTATTTAATATCATATTTTACCATCTCTAAATATGTGTGATTAATCAAATATTTACATGATGGCATATCTAGTCATATTAGCATACATGCTTTACATGCTTACATTTATATATATAACATGATATGTCTACGTAGTTTTTTTTAAGAAGCATGATTTTCAGGTTGCATACCTCACCTCAAAATAGAGTTATACTAGTGGGATTATCATAGAGATTCAGGATTCCATAGATATATATTCCATATGAATTTGAATTAAATATGTGATTTAGATGGGATATATTAGATAGATTGAGATTTAGGTTGGGATATATTTCCACACTAACACATAAGTGAGGCATATGTGGGCATTTTATATGAATATTATGAATAGTTGAAAGATTATATGACATGATGAAACATATTACATGGATCAGAGTTATCATATTTATCTGGTTGATTAGGTTATTAGATTAATTAAATTATTAGAGTTATCATATTTATCATATTGAGTAAACTATCATATTGAATAGATTTATATACAAAGTATGACAATCTATATCATGTTGAGATACATATGGACTAGGTGAGGGGCATGGATATTATTCAAGCATGATAGTTTATGTTTCTATGATGGGTATTGATGGTGATTCATAATAATTTGAATCTAAAATCCATTGTAATTGGTTGATTCAAATTTTAGAATTTACCTATGAACATGTTTCAGGGTTCCACCTTTTACATATGAACTTGGGTTTGTGTTCCAAAAACAAATTTATGATTATAGTTTGAGATGCATGGTTGATTTTTTGCATTGCTAAACTTTTAACACTTCTTAGTCTCTAATGAGGGTTGAGGAATTTGTACTTTTCAACCTATGGTTTTAATAGTGGCATCTCCTTTGGGAATAATCACCCCAACATTCTTTAATTAATTTTGATAAAAGGAATTCTTGTTTTCATACCCATAGGTTTATTCATTCCTTAGCTTTTCAATTTCTAATAGTGCAATGATTTAGACTATTTTATATTTTCTATCATGAGTGGCCATTGATTTATACATGCTTCCTTGTAGGTTTTTCATAGAGCAAGTTGGATAATTAGGGCATTATCTAGAAACATCAAGTGTGATTAGACATGTGCCAAATTTCTTTATTTTATCATTTTAATATAGTATTTTAATTTCTAGACTAAATGGGGTTAATTTATACACACCAAAAATTGGTATTAGACTCTCAAAAACATTGATTTTGACTTATCTTTTACATACACGACTTTTACATACACATCTAACTCTTTATTGCATTCTACCCTATATGAAATTATTTATATATCAACTTGGACAACCAAAATTTCCATCATTATTATACATGCACTTCTTATTCTAACTCATAACTATCTATTATCCTAAGCATTTTTTCACCATGTTTTAGGTCACTATTATTCTCTTCTTGGAGAGTGCCCACTATAGTCAGATGTCGATGGTTACCAAAAGTAACAACCTTTATTGGAAATGTCTCAAGACCCTTAACAACTATTTTTCAAATCAAAATCTCTCCCTTGGGTTAGATTATGCATATTTCACTTATTGGTTATGGGGGGGAATTCCAAAAATTCATTTATATATATACAAGAAAAACCTAAGGCCATGTTCACTTGGTCACTACTTGGAAATTACATTAAAAGCTACTTACACATCGAGATAGAGATTTTCACACCCTTGAGGCATGATCTAAAATCATCTAAGTATAAAAACACTTAAAGGAATAATCTTTAATCCAAGTTTGAATACAAGTGTAAAGTTAAAGTTACATGTTATCAAATGCTGAAAGCCAAAGAGTTGTATTACATTCTCATTTACTATAAATAAATGCATAAATTTGTTAAAATCCTCCTTTTCAACTATTTCAAGTGAAGCATCCATTCCATTCGTCAACTCATAATTTTTTTTCCGCTAATAATAACCATTGTTGTTGTCTTAACTGTCCATTCTAACATTAACTATCATTTCTCAAGTCTAATTGATGAATTCATGATGAATGTTAATAATCTAGGAAAATCAAATTTTAGTGTTGTTTATTTTTCAAAACTCGTACCCCTTCAGAGGCTCTCCAAAAATCATTCATTCTTCTTGATAACTCAACCAAGGTGATACTAGAAGACTTATAAAAAAAAATTATCGACTACTTGAACCCCTGATGGTATGCCTATTTAGGAATGTTTTTAATATCTTACCCTTTTTTAATTTCCTATTTACAATCGAAAGAGTGAACCTAGGTCAACATCTAGTGAGGTAGTCCATGCCAAATGTACATGTTAGTTACACTAAGTGTGGATAACATAGTAGTATGTTTCTCTTAACTTAGTACCTAGTATAAGTGTATAACTTTAAGTTAACAATATAAGGATCATGGAAATCCATTGAATGTATTGTTGATTGATTGAACCTGATGGTATGCTTATTCATGAATGATTTTATGCTCAAGGGTTGGATATTCAGTAATGTAGATAATGATTATGCATTGAATGAATGATTATACCCTAACTAATCATTTAATTCCTTCAAATATTCAATAATATATTCAACATAATACGCCACTATTATTCTATGATAATTATTTTTATGTAAAGGATGGGTATGTATAACTATTTCTTGTGGGCTTGTAAAACACTTAGTGTGTTCATTTCTCTTGATTACTCAACCGGGTTAATACTAGAAGGCTCATAGAAAATAATTGATTTTATTTTTGACTACTTGAATCCCCAATTATTTTCCTACTTGAGAATGAATTTATTGTCTTACCTTGTTCTATCTTTGAACTTGTATCTATGCTTTGTGGCTCAACTATTCCCTTAAATAGTGACATGAATTGATGTTTGTAATGTTTAATTTCCTTTTGGTAATTGAAAGATTAGGTGGTGGATAACTTAGTACTACATTTCTCTCAATGTTATATGATCTTTGGTCAAATAGGTGGTGGATAACTTATTTGCATGCCTTTCTGTGTTTGAAGACTAGCCATTACACTTCTCATTTTTTACCCTTGCTATTGCCATCATTACTGAGATGCCATCATCCCTATTTGGATGAAGAGTAAAAAAAGCAAATTATTATTAATATTAACACCTAATTATTTATGATTTAATTATAAATAGTTATGACATATTTAATATATAATAATAAATTATACTTATCATAATATATGTAAAAAACCCTATATTAAATAATAGCATATATTAGGTATTTAAAGATAAAAGAAAAATTATATGAATAATGATAAAGTGAGAACCAAAAATCATATTCAACATTGTTGTGATATTAGATCATAAAAAACACTCATAAAAGCGATGTAGAAAATGCTAAACAATTTCATATATATATATATATATATATATATATATATATATATATATATATATATATATATATATATATATATATATAAAATATAATATAATTAAATAAAAATATAATATAAGAGTATTATATAATTTATGGTAATGATAAATATATACGATACACTCATATCTATTGTGGTTAACCTATATTTATATATTTCTAGTAAATATATACTTATTATGTCTATTAATATATTTAAATTATTTATATTTAATATACATATTTAAATTTAATAATTAAGATAAATTTATTAATGGTAGAAGTCTAAATATATAAAAACTAAATATCTAAATATACATAAACTAAATATTTCATGTCTTGAGAATTATATGTATTAAATATCTATCTAAATTTATAACTAATTATCATAAATATCAAGATATTTTATTAGTAATGTGAAAAATTGTAAAAATACTCCAATAAAAATTAAGTAGGAAATGGTAAAGAATTTTACCCTTTTTAATTCTCTTTATTTTTTATATTTAGATATGTGGTTATAAATAATACTAAATTATTTTATATTTAATATATACATATGTAAATCTATTAATAAAATATTTTTTTAATAGTGGAAGTCTAAATATATATAAACTAAATATTTTATGCCTTGAGAATTATATGTATTAAATATATATTAGATATCTATATAAATTTATAGCTAACTATTATAATTATCAAGATATGCTATAAATGATAAATGATCATTGTATAAATAATGTTTATATAGATAAATTTAATAGATATCTTAGATAATATGCTAGTCAATATTCTTTAAAATGGTAAATAATTTTACTTTTTTTAATTATTTTTCTTTCCAAGTCATATTCCCAAAAAATTATAAAATAATCAAGTAAAATTTAAGGAAAAATGGTAAAGAATTTTGTTGAAATTTGAAGGGAAGATTGAAGAACTTCCACCACCTGCATAAAAACATGCCAAGATCTTGCTACAACAAAATATCCATATAACCTAAACCAAAATATGAAAATTGTATTCAAATGTAATAATTAAACTACAAATTCATAACAACATAATTATGAGAGATAAACTGAATCCTTCACAAGCTTCTCTAATAAAGAGGATGTGGATCACATTTGGCAATGTGAAAAAGGACCAGTTGCCAAATGAATAGTGCACCCATATGGTCAAAGACACATCATGAATACACACTTATACAACTACCACATTTATCTTCAAATGCAAGTGAAGAACCTCATGTAAATTTATATATTTCCTAAATAATAGGAAATAAATACTTTAAATAAAATATTAACTTAAGTAAACTTAATACTATAGTGTAAATAACATTTTACATCAACAAATTTTACCTTTTTAAATTTTCATTTTCATTTTTTTCAAATTATACTAATGTAAAAAATCATAAAATACTTTCCTAAAAGTTTAGGAAATGGTAAACAATTTTAATATTCTTTCATTTTCCTACTCTTATATGTTATTTAACTAAAGCATATTTTTGTATGTCATAGTTTATGTGTTTTTTAAAGTAGTGGTGTATAAATGTTAAGAGTTTTAATATTTTATTTATTATTATCTTTTACATATTTTAAATAAATTTATATAAAATATTCAAGAAATTATTTTTTAAATATTTATTATATTATATCACAAATTTTATATATATATATGTGTGTGTAAAATGTTTGATATTTTAATAAAAATATAGAGATTTGAATATTTTTACAAAGTGTTGTCAACTTATATATTCTTTTAAAGTCTCTTGTAAGGGAGGTATCTTGTTCTCCTGTTTTTAGGATGGCTAGTTGCCTTTGTTGTCTATTTTGGTGATTGTCATTTGTTTGTCTATTTGCTCTATTTCTTCTAAGTAGAAAATGGGGTTGGTCTAGTGTATTAGATTTTCTGAGGACAACCTATTTAACTATGCATAATTTAATAGCTTAGAGATTATATACCAGTTGTATTCATGTTTTTTCATCTCAATATGATGGTTGAGGGGACCATACACCACTTAAAAAATACGAGACTTCATCCCTTTCCATTAAAACACAATTTTCACTTTTTTTCCTACTTACATTAAGTCAAATTAGTGGTGGTTGATTACATTATGACCACCCCTTACATGTCCGAAAAAAAAAAACTGCAACGAATCCTGTTAGTTCTTAAATTTGAGAAAAGGTTATTTTATTGAGAAAAGGTTATTTTATTGAAATTACAGTATCTGAAAAAAACAATTCAATCCAGGAACGGGATACAATTACTTTTTTGACAATGGGAATATAGACATTTCTGGTTTTGTAGATTTCCACCGTTTCCAAAAAGAGCTGAAAAGAATCACTATTCTTATTAGTCCCTGCCGTGTAGGGAATTATAGGAATAGTTCAAAATAATAATTTTTATACAAGTAATCAATGAAATATAATAATTTTTATATTTTTAAAAAAATTATTTAATTTTTACAATTTTTAGATTTTAAATAAAGTTATGAAAATTAATTATTTATCATTCGATTCGTTGCAGAGCTTTCTTTTCATGTTTTTGTAATATAATTTTAAAAAAATAAAATAAAATTTTCAAAACAAACATGTGTACATGTAATTATGAATTAATATAACTAAAAGACAAGTGTATATCTTGTTATGATAATATTGGCATTTAACTTGTAAATTGTGTAAGTTGTTTAATTAATTAGTTTTTAATATTTTAACCCTCCTATTATTATTTCAATTAATACGAAATATGAATCGAATCAATTTTAACTCCTAATATTATGCTTTTATTTTTATTTTTTATATTATTAACATGCATTTTCTCATATTATTAATGCAATTTAATCAACAATATGCAGTTATATTAATTTACGACCTAAATTTATGGGCTCTATCATTTTTGCTAATATTATAGCTCATCTTACTACCATTTATATTTTCAATGCCATTTGATTGAAAGAACTCGATCTCAATCTCTAGAGTAAATTATTTATTTATCCTTGGGCAACTGCTAGTAAATACATACTATCAGTGTAGGTCACTTTTCAAATGGTGATACATATTTTATTCTCCATGCACCTTGAGTAAAAGAAGAGAGAGTCAGTGCGCTTGATTGGTCACTATATTTTTATCCTCTTTTCCGGTGCTTTATTTCTAATTTTGTTCATTATGTTTATATCTTACTGAAGAAAATCGTGCCCACACAGATTATCTATCCTCTAATTATTTAGATTTCTTGGAAATATCACATCTGCCATTTGTCCATTTTTCTTTTCATTTTGTTCTATGCCTCTGTGTCTCCCATCTCATTCCTTATTTTCTCTGTACTTGTTTATCTAATTAAAATGTTTTTTTTGGTTTGATAGTGATAAAACCCGAGTAATTTTTAAAATATGAGGTAATTGGAAGCAACCTACTTTAATAGGGATGTATGTGATGATCGGAGTCTAATATCTGATATCTATTTTAGTGGTAAGTTGTAACCCATAGATATCAAAATTAGCATTGTTCATGAATGTGATAAAATCATATTATGGATCTCATGACTTGTGATGCCAACGTTACATAGCCACATTCTGATGGTCATTTCGGTCTGAGCAAAGATGAAGGATAACAGACCTTACAGTAAAATTTCAATAGTTTGAGATATCTACATGCAAAAGTTTTATCAGAGAAAGTAAAGGTACCAAATCTTTAAAGTAGTATACATTTTCAAAATTTATTGCATTTTTAGAAAGTATTTTTAGCACATTTGCTCCAGGAAATGTTTAGAAAGGTATTGGTGCAAGTTTTTCTATTGTCGCAATTGTATCCCAAACTTTTTACATTGTTCATTCCTTTTGGTGTAAATCAGAACTTTCTTTTTCCTGATTTTATGTAGTCTATTTAGTGGAGAAATTTTCATTTGATACAATTTCAGGGTTTATGTTATTTTGAAAATTTACAGTATTTAATTGGATTTATAAAGCTATTTTTAAATACATATTGACAGTACTTTTTTTATTGAAAATATTTTTGTAAAAGGTAGTGGCATTTTTCAAATGCTTCAAATATTTGGTTCAAAATGATTAATTTTCAATTGACATGTTTGATTTACATATTTTAGAAAAATTATGTGTTAACAATGTTTTTTTCAACTTCTTTAAACAAATAATGCAAGTTGAATGAGTGAAGCAAAGGATTCTAATTTGTCTTCGGTTTTTGTGCATGAAGTAATACTTTACCTGAATAAATTTGAACCACTGCAAATATTTCATGTGATTTCATGTATCTATGAAGTTGTTACATTGATAGATTTTATGTAATAAGTTTTTATTGTAAAATTTAAATGTATGTATAATTGTGTCAGTATCTATGTGATTAAAGAAAAGGTTTTCATTACTAATAAGTTCTTTTAATTTAATGCACTTATATGAGCTTTCTTGTTGTGACTTATGCCTTGTCTCAAAATTTTGGTGCAATGAATAAATTATCCAGGCATTTAATTGTAAATTTGGGTACTCTTTGACTATGTTATGGTCATTTTATATTTGCAGGTTGAACTTAAACTTGTTAGATTATTTTTGTTTTGAGTTAATACAAGATAATTTAATAAAAATGAAGTTGAGGTTGTACTCTCCTTCAAATTTTAGTGAAACTTAAATAATTTATGTTACTAGAAACTAAGTTTGTATGAGATGAATTTAGAAATGTTCGAAGGGGTTGATAAATTTGGTTGAAGGAGATCTACTTGAGCCTAAGCTTCTTCTTCTTAAAGATTTTTTTAATTAATAAATTCAAAGTATTTTTTTAGCCATGTATGAAGCAATGTAAGGTGATATCGAATCAGTCATGAAAATGATAAATGTTTTTGTCTCACCTATTGCAAATAGTTATTTAGCTTTTGCATTGGCATGTTTGAATTGACGGTCAAAATGTATTTAAAGGACTATGGCTGTCCTTAAACTATTTGATAGTAATAATTGGGTATTACGTAATCGTAATCGTGTTTGTTATCTCTCCAATTGTAAAAGAGTTATATTTCAATAGAAAAAAAAAACACATGGAAAAGGGTAATTTTAATTTTATGTTTTATTAGCAGTAAATATTATCAATATTAAGTAATTTAATTATATGGTTTAGATAAGATATTTATTTTATTTATTTATTTGTTACAAATAAATACAATTTAATAAAAAATATTTGTTAATAAAATTAACAAGATTAATAATGTTACAATTCTTATAATGCTTTATGATAGTTTATTTTCTTTAAATAATTTATATATAAATAACATTTCCTATCCATTTCATTACTTAGTTCTATCTAGTCAAACATCCACCACCCAAAACATATTGGTAGCAATCCCTCCTCTTTGCAATTTTGTTCACTTACTAGAAAAGCATTCTACAAATCTCTATCGGCATAACCTTTGGCACTTTGGGGTGCAATTGCTAGTTGATATTTATTTTCAAGACACCCAAACTTTGAGTAAACAACATATAGATATGGAAGCTCCTTAAACATCATCCCTTACCACAATAACAGTCACTAATGTTTTTATTTAAATATACATAAAAATACTTGTAATTCATAAAAACAAATGTCTAAGCATTCAATAAAATAAAGTTAATAATATATAGGTAATACATAAATTAAAAACAATTTCATACCACATACTTATGGAATCCATGTTCATATACAATTGAATTTGTTTTGGTTAATACCAACATTGAGGTCATCTATTCTTCCTAGATGGGTCTGGTAGCAAACTACTTTTCTTCTTCTATTTCCTTGGAATACTAGTAAAGAGAGAATATTTTCTTGGAATACTAGTTCTAAATGATTCAGTCATATCTGTTGAGACATGGACTAGCTAGGACTCAAACCTAGGACCTTCCATATGCTGCTGGAGTGCTCTACCACTGAGCTACTGGTCCCTCTTGGACTAGTCCATCTTTGGTCCAAGTGTGGCTTAACACCAACATCCCCCCTTAAGCCACACCTCTCGTGTGCTTGGGGCTCCTAGCCTGGGCCTGGCTCTGATACCATATTGAGACATGGACCAGCTAGGACTCAAACTTAGGACCATCCATATGCTGCTAGAGTGCTCTACCACTGAGCTACTGGCCCCTCTTGGAACAATCCATCTTCGGTCCGAGTGTGGCTTAACACCAACACCCCCCCTTAAGCCACACCTCTCGTGTGCTTGGGGCTCCTAGCCTGGGCCTGGCTCTGATACCATGTTGAGACATGGACTAGCTAGGACTTGAACCTAGGACCTTCCATACGCTACTGGAGTGCTCTACCACTAAGCTACTGGTCCCTCTTGGACCAGTCCATCTTTGGTCTGAGTGTGGCTTAACACCAACAATATCCAATTCAGATGGATTGCCATTGCCTTCAATTGTCCAGTCTAAGCAGTGCACCAGCTGAGCCAACACAAGCTCAATGTTCCCCATTACAAGCCTAGCCCCTGGGCATCCTCTCCTTCCTGTCCCAAATGGAAGCATCCTGAAGTCTCTGTCTTTGATATTGATATCATTGTCAATAAATCTCTCAGGCTTGAATGTCATGGGATCTTCCCACATAGTTGGATCTCTTCCTATCGCCCACACATTAACTAAAGCCTTGTCTTGTTAAGTATAAAATACTCAGCAATAGCACAATCTTCTCTAGATTTTTGAGGAAGCATCAAGGGCCCAGGAGGATATAATCAGAACATCTCTTTCACCACACATTGAAGGCGCTCCATGCCAACAAGATCATATTCTCTTACACTACGATTTTTGCCTGTTACAAATTCAATTTCTACCTGTAACTTCATGGCCACACGCTGGTTTCTTATGATCTCACTAATGACCCATTCTAAGGTGTTGATTATCATCTCTAATCCACCAAAAAAACATATCGTGGCAATAAAAAATAACAAATACATTAGTTATAAAATGAACAGATTAGAATCTAAAAGGAGTAGATTGGAGAAGGTAAACAAAGAATTGCATACAAAAATGGTTGCTTTGACGTGTTTTTATGTGATATTCACATCATTTTTACTTTCAGCCATCTCCAGGAGGACGTCTACCAAGTCCTTTGTGCTAGATTTATGATCAGAATTGAAATAAACAAAAATTGCAACACAATGAATAATGAACACAACAAGATAAATCTGATTTAATCTTTAGAAGTCTGCTCTTTATTAATTATACTTGTTATTAAATATTTCTATCTTGAACAATGAGGAATAAATATATATACAAGTGAGAAGAAAGAGACACATCTCTTCAATCTCCCTATTGGCAAAGAGACACAACACTTCAATCTCCCTGTCAGCCTCCATCAAAAGTTCAAGATGTTGGGCTGAAGTAGGAGCCCGAAGTTGGTCGTTCAACATCAACACTCCCTCTCAGCTAGGGAGGATACTTCTAGCTACATAAGACATGTCACCTCATCATGATGTCAACCACACTGGATGACATCCATCTGGCTCTCTTAGAGTGTGGAATCAAGGGATTTCACCTCAAACTTTTCTCACAGAGAAGAACTCATTATCAAGGGATTTCACCTTGAACTTCTCTCACAAAGAAGAACTCATTATCAAGGGATTTCACCTCAAACTTCTCTCATAGAGAAGAACTCGTTTATCAAGGGATTACTGATACTGAGATTCTTTCTCAGTTAAGGCTGTATTCTCCACTATACCAAGCTTAACTCGAAAGTACACAAACTTTAACTTGGAGAGAGGCTTGGTGAGAATGTCTGCCATCTGCTCATCAGTGTTGATATACCTTAACTCAATAGCTTTCCTCAATACCATATCTCTGATATAATGGTATTTGATTTCAACATGCTTGGTTCTATCATGAAACATTGGATTGATAGAAATCTTCACACAGCTTTGGTTATCACAATGAATGATTGTAGGCTCCATTGATTGTTCAAACAATCCTGCAAGGAGCTTACGAAGACAACTGCTTCTCGAGCTGCCATACATGCTGCAATATACTTTGCCTCTACTGTACTCAAAGCTACAGATGATTGTTTCTTGCTGCACTAGGAAATCATAGCAGATCCCAAACTGAAACAACATCCAGATGTGCTCTTCTGATCATAGACACATCCTACCCAATCAAAATCAGTATATCTGTGCAGTTTCAAGTCTACACTAGAAGAATATCTCAAGCCATATCCAACTGTGCCATGCAAATATCTTAGGATATGCTTCACTGCAACTAGATGTATTTCTCTTGGTTCACACATGAATTGACTAAGTGCACTCACTGCATAGCAAATATCTGGTTTGGTATTAACTAGATACATCAATGAACCAATCATTTGTCTGTGCATGCTAGGATCCACCAGATCTGAACTAGCTGTAGCCTCTTTTAACTTCAACAAATTTGACTCCATCGGTGTAGACATCGGTTTGCAATTTATCATACCAAATCTCTTCAATATGTCAATAGAATACTTCCCTTGACTTAGAATGATCTCATCTAGTTTCTACTATACTTCTAAACCAAAGAAGTAATGTAAGAGATCAAGATCCTTCATTTCAAATTCTGAAGCTAACTCCTTCTTACATTGAAAATGAGGTGATCTTATATGGTAATAAGAAGATCATCAACATAGAGAACCAAGATTAATGCGTTGCCATCAATTATCTTGAAGTATAGGTTTGAATCAGCATCATTCTTGGAGAAATTCGAGCTCATCAAGTATCGATCAATTCTTTCATACGAAGCATGAGGAGCTTGCTTAAGGCCGTACAAAGCCTTCTTTAGTTTGCAAACATGAGACTCCTTCCCATGAACCTCAAAACCATCAAGTTGCTCAATAAATATGTCTTCCTCGATTACACCATTTAGAAATGCTATCTTCACATCCATTTGGTGTAATTTCCATCCTTTAAATGCTGCAACAACAATGATGGTTCTGATGGATGTATAATGAGCAATTGGAGCGAAGGTTTCCTCATAATCTACTCCCTCTTTCTGAGAGAATCCTCTAGCCATAAACCTAGCCTTGTACTTCTCAATGCTTCCATCATCTGCATGCTTGATCTTGAAGAGCCACTTAGAAGAAACAATAGATTTTCCTTCAGGCCTAGGTACGATATCCCAAACATCATTCTTGAGGATGGATTGATACTCTTCAACCATAGCATCTCTCCATACTTGTTGACTAGTAGCTTCCTTAACACTAGAAGGCTTAGACTCAATAATTTGACTCATTAATAACACATAATCTGAGAACTTGCTTTCTCTAAGAGATCTTCGGGGACCTGTATATTTTCCTGCCTCTTGCATGTTTTCTTGAGTCCATCAAGGCCTTTTTCGTACTATAACAATGCCACTAGGTCCATTAGTTGGTTCCAAAGGCTTAACTAAAACATCATCTTCTTTTGAATCATAAACCTCCCTCTGAATTTTAGGAGTATTGTCAACTTCCATATCCTGAGGAGACTCTTGGTCTTCATTATCTATCTCCATATGAATGCTATTAGATCTTTTGAATGCAACATCCTCTTAAAATGTAACATCCCTACTGATCTCAATCAACTTCTGACCTGGAATGTAAATTCTATAGGCTTTTGAAGTTTCACTATAGCCTACAAATATTCCCTTCTTGCCAGAAGGATTCAACTTAGTCCTTTTATCTTTTGGTATGTGAAAATATACTGGACAACCAAAGATCCTCAAATTACTTAATTTCGGCTTTACCCCTGTGAAATCTTCTTCGGGAGTCATGTTCTCCAAAATGTGGTAAGGGCTTCTATTCTGAACATAAACAGCTGTCTTAGATACTTCAGCCCAAAGGAAGATTTACAGATCTTGGTCATGAATCATAGCTTTGGCAGATTCTACAATAGATCTGTTCTTCATTTCTGCAACACCATTCTGTTGAGGGTTGTAAGGAACATAGAACTCCCTCTTAATCCCCATTTCAATACAAAAGTTACATAATTCATTAGAGGTTTACTCCCCTCCATTGTCAGATCTCAAAACTTTGATCCTCTTCCTAGATAAGTTCTCTACTTGAGCTTTAAACTCTTTGAACCTCTCAAGTACTTCTTTAGATTCTTTAGATTTCAAGAAATAAATCCAAGTCTTTCTAGAGTGGTCATCAATAAAAATAATGTAATACAAGAAACCACTCAAAGAAGCAACAGACATTGGACCACATAAATCATAATGAATGAGATCTAGAATACATTTAGATCTACTTTCTCTGCTATAAAATGGTCTTTTAGTATTCTTACCCATGGCACAACCTTTGCAGGTACCTTCATGCTCCTGGTTGAATTTTGGAAGACCCGTGGCCATCTTCTCCATGATAGGTAGAGCTCGAAAGTGTAGGTGAGCTAATCTTCTATGCCAAAGATCACACAAGCTTGAAGAATCATGTACTAATGCCTGAAGTGGACGAGTAATTAGCCTATAGAGGCTCTCATGTCTAACTCCAATTATTCGAGCAGTTTTGAAGTTGGAATTCTTCATCCACACAAGAACTTTGCCTTCGGAGAAGGCAACTTGATAACCCTTGTCTTCTAAGGTTGAAATGGAACCCAGATTTCGTTTGATGCCTAGAACATAGAGAACATCACTTAACCTTAGAGTAATGCTAGATTTTAAGTGGAGAGTAGAGATTCCAATCCCTTTCACTGAATAGCTAGCATCATCTCCATGATAACTTGTTCACAAGAATTTCTCTCCATCAAGTTTGATAAATGCTTCTTAAAACCAATGATGTGTCGAGATGCACCACTATCAATCAACCAAGTGTTGGTGTCGGTAGGTACATTGCTTGATAATGCCGAATAGAACAAATATTCACAAGTTTCCTTTTGAGGAGAGGCATCATCAACATCTGCAATGGTGGCTTGTTGCTTAGGTCTGGAGGGACAATATTTGGCAATGTGACCATACTTGTCACACCTAAAGCATTGGATTTTGGAGAGGTCCCTTTTCTTCTTGAAAGCGAGAGCACCATCAGTTTCATTATCTCTGTTTCTCTCGAAGAATCCTTTCTTCTCATTCTTGCTTTTCTTCTGAAATGATTTAGAGGCAAGGACATGAATGTCTTCATTGGTAGAGCTTTGACCAATTCCTCTAGCGACCAATCTAGCCTCTTCTTGAATGTAATCTACCCTCAATCGATCAAACTTGGGAAGTTTCGATCTTACACTGATTCCTTGAATGTAGGATTCCCATGATGAAGGAAGACCATTGAGAGCAAGCATGGTCAAGTCTTTGTCATCAACTACATGACCAATTGTAGAGAGCTGATTTCTTAATTCTGAAATCTTCATAAAGTAAGCAATAACTATTTCTCCTTTCGCCATTTTCACATGATGTAGTTGTTGCTTCAATGCAAGAGCCCGACTGGTGTTGTTGATTTTGTACATCTCCTCCAAGGTTTTAAACATATCCCTTGCTGTCTTCAACTTGGAGACAATCGGAACAATATGATCTTTAATGGAGTCAACCAATATCTTCTTCGCCTTGAAGTCTTTCTTTTTCCACTGCAACTTCTCTTGTTCCTCCAATGGTTCGAGAACTTTGGTTTCCACAAACTCAGCCAAGTCATTTTCTTCCAAGGTGAGCATGAATCTAAACCTCCATGATGTGAAGTTGGATGCTCCTTCGAGTCTATCCTCAATTTTAAGACTGTTCACCATCTTGACAAAAATAGGGATAGACAAGAGATATAAAGAACAATAGAGAGTATTGCTGCAATTACAAGTCTGATCACGATCTTCTTCAAACCCGCTTTGATACCATGTTAGATTTATGATCAGAATTGAAATAAACAAAAATTGCAACACAATGAATAATGAAAACAACAAGATAAATCTGATTTAATCTTTAGAAGTCTGCTCTTTATAAATTATACTTGTTATTCAATATTTCTATCTTGAACAATGATGAATCAATATATATATATATACATATATATACATATATATATATATATATATACATATATATATATATATATATATATATATATACATATATATATATATATATATATATATATATATATATATATATACAAGTGAGAAGAAAGAGACACATCTCTTCAATCTCCCTGTTGGCAAAGAGACACAACACTTCAATCTCCCTGTCGGCCTCCATCAAAAGTTCAAGACGTTGGGCTGGAAGTAGGAGCCCGAAGCTGGTCCTTCAACATCAACACTTTGTATGTTTCTTCTGGTCCTCCTTTTCCCTACATTTGCACTCTCTTTCATATGCTTGTCTATAATCTTTTCCATAACTGCGTCAAAAAATTTGTGGGCCTTCTTCATATGCCCCTTCACACCACTCAAATCATCAATCCAGCCTCTGTAAGGAATGAAATCTCCAATGTTGAAAAATCTGATCATGCTTGTGACCTTGTGTACCATCTGATTAAGCTCTTTCCCTACCGAATCATCATCCTCTGAAAATTTGGTGCCTGCAAGGGTTCATCAAATTATAGAAGAGATGAGAGATGTTATGTTCTTGCTCACATTTACAGCACTCCCAAATGGATTTCACGCCCATGGATCTAATTTTCAAAATTCAACCAAATCTGCCACGTCTGCCATGTAGGATGCTCAATTCCTGAAAATTATTAATGGAAGGGAACGGGGACGAAAAAAAAATATAAATAGATGGCGGTTATGTTGGCGTTGATAGAGTGATGGCGGTTAAGGTCGTTTACGGTTAAGGGCTATTGATAGCATTCCTATTTATGGTTTGAAAGTCCATTGTGGTGGGCCTGGGGGTGCTGACGCCAACACACAGGTAGTTTTTGTGTGCTGGTTAAACTCGCCCATTGCATTGCATTCGGTAGGAAGTTTAGTGACTGCAGTATCAGTGACTTTGGAAAAATTGTTATTAATCTGTGATTTGAAACATGTGCAGATCTGTCAACTGGTAGGGGAGGATGTGGCCATTGCAGCACTGCGTCGAGGGCTGACTATTCCCACCTGCCTATAAATATGACAAACATAGAGCCACTTATTATAACACTGTATTACTGTTCTATGCAATGGATTCCATTAAAATTGACGTTATGATCACCAGCGCTACAAATGCGCACAACAATAAAGCTTTCTGCACACCCCCCATTTTATATTTTATTCTTCCCAAATTTGCTCTCAAATATTCAGAATTATTTCTCGATATTCTAAGTGGTCGAAGGGGAGTAGTATAAATAGGAAAATCTGTCCCAAAAATAATCAATCTACCATGACCTGTACCTATAGAAGGCGATAATAAAATTAATGTCTACACAACCACCCATTGCCATCACCGACAGAGATCCACTGTTTGCTTGTACCATTTTAGGTATTCATTTTTATCATTTGATAGGTATCGCTGTTAAATGAAATATAGGATGTACGAATTTTTTATTGCATATGTTCATTCCTTTTGCCCAAGGCAGATTATATATGTTTCAAATTGGTTATGGGTGGCTTTTCATCATTCAATTATGGGGTGGTATTTGTCAAATGTGAAAATTTGGATATGGAAGGAGGAGATTAGTAATTGGGACCTCTAATTTTAAAGTGTATTATTTTTAAAAAAAAATTATGTTATAATTTATCATTTTAGATTTATTTAGTTTAATTAATCTTAAATTAAAATAAGTTGTATCATAAATTTATTAGTGTTTATTGAAGTTATATGATTTTTTTTCACTAAATATATTATTTTTTGTCATTTTTTAAGGTGAGACTAGTAGTTGGGACTCTTAACTTTAAGGCTCCACAATTTTTAAAAACTCTACATTATAATTGAAGGCTTTTTAGCATTTTACAAAGCTATATGACAATGTTTCATTTGATATGTCTTTTTTTAATTTTGTTAGTGTAACTAGTAGTTGGGACCTTAATGTCCAATTCTTTTTATAAATTTGACTAATAATAATATCAAACAAATAATTTTTTTACATTGGTTTTAAAATTTGTGCACTTAGGCACATCATCAACTTGTGATGGGTTATTAATAAAAAGTGAAGGGACATGTTTGAAGACACTTGGGTGATTAATATGCAACAACATGCCATGTTTTTTTATGACTCTTGACATTTTTTATTTCCATTAATATTCATATGCACCATCAACCACTTGTTTGGTGTGGTGTTTCTAGACTCTTCTCCCCAAGTAGTCATAGAACCCTTACACCTCTTCCACCATCTGCAACATTTCATAGAGCTTATATTATTAACAATTCAAAGGGATGAAATGTTGTTTCAACATGTGTGCCTTGTTCCTATAACTGAATCCACGATAGTCTTTAGTTATAATTTTATGTGCCTATAATACATCATTTTTGTTGTTATTTTAATATTTTTTTGGCATGTATTTACACCTGAGTCAACTTTAACTTATATGTTCATGGCATGGCCTCAAGATTTTCATTCACATAGCATTAAATATTATTATTTTTGTATCAAATAATATTATTTTCTAAATTTATTGGCCATGTTGGGACATGCTTGTAACATTAATATCCAATGAAGGGCCAAGTTGGAAGATGATTGAGTTTTTAATATGCAAAAAATATTTTTCAAGATGCTTGTTGGCCTATTAATGTTGTCATTAGTGCCATCTTCAACCTATTCAACATGGCTTGTTCAAGTCACTCTCTCCAAAATGTAATGGAACCCAAATAATGTTATTATCATTGTAATTATTTTTTCATAGTGACTGTTATTGATACGTGAATGGAAATATCAAGGTTTCCATTCACATAGTAAATGTTATTAACAATTTAAAATTGATATGTGGACATAAATTTTGAAAATTTGAAATTAAGTCAACTAAAAACAAATTAATGACTAGGTTCATTTGATAATAAAATAGAATCAAGCATTATCAAGTAGATTGAGGAACTTATCAATTATAAGCTAGCATTCTATTGTAGATCACTTTTGGCTCACATTTTAAAGTGTTTTATTTATTTTAATTTATGTTTATTCAAATATTTGTTCCAATTTGAGGTGTTTGATGAATTAATAGATTTCTCTAATATATGTTCCCAAATAAATTTTGAATATTGTAGACTAGAAAATTAAAATTGATGCAAGAGGATAAGATACAATTTGTGCATCTAGGATAGAATGCAATAAGAAAGTGGGCAAGATTGGGATTAAGCTTGGAATTTTAAATATCATTGAGTCTAATAAGCCACACATGAGGAGAAGAATTGAAACTCCATCATTTGTTTAGCTTGACAAGAGCTGAGAAGAAGGGACTCATTCTCTGATATAAAATACTAATAAAACAATTTTTATAGTGGTGTCATAATTCCACCGGTAATCCTTCAACCATGCAAATAAAGGTTATAGTCCCATTTTTTGAATAATGACATCTAACATCAACACTTAGATATGTAACATAGAATGTAAGTTGGAGGCTAAAATATTGAACTTACTTTGTAAGGCAAGCCATGAAATCCAAACTCTAGATGAGATAACCACCATAATTTCTTTCAACAAGACAAAGAAGGTATTTTTGATGATAGTTAACCACCATAAATTATGATCATTGAATGAATGATAAGTTTTGAATCCATCACCAATTCATTTTAGGTGAGGCTTGATAACTTTAAATGCTTTCTAAATTTGCATCTACACATAAAAGACCCCTTGATTTTGAATAGGACATAAGTGACTAGGGGAGTTTAGAACCTTATAGTTTTTGAATATATTTTCCTTTTGGAGAACTTTAAAAAATGTAACATCGTAAAATCCCTTCAATATACACTTCCTACTTGGAGAAAATAGCTATAATTTTTCTATAAATATTGATATTGTCCATACCCCCCTCATCTTGAGGAAGAAACAAATATCCTAAGCAACCTTGTGAAAGTCACTAGTCTCTTTAACATTGCCCCAAAGAAAGCATGTAAACAACTTAGGTGACTTATCATATGAGGTTCTATAAGGAGCCTAACTGGAGGAATAGTAAACATTAGTAGGGGAAAGAATTTTGGTTCAAATCTAAATATTTCCTATTAATTAGTTTAGTGATACAATAGGCTATTATTTTTCCATTCTTTCAATCACACAGTACCATAATTTAGAGGGAATGCTATCAAAATAAAAAAGAATTATGAAGAGTTTAAATTTTCCCCCATTTTTGATCCATTTCCATTGAAGATTCTTGATCGAATCTGAAAGATAATCATGCTTTATTTAAAGCATTTTGTTTTGACCCACTACAAATTAGATCTAGAATCTTTGAAAAAGTAAATTAAGCCATCATGGTGCCTCTTTAATGATCCTTCATGCTTTATAGGTGTGAGGAAATAATTATATATGAAGTGCACATTTATTAACTAAGTGAGTCAAGTTGGAGGGATAACTTCCTAAATCAAGCCATACTAAGGTCTTTGGGAAAGCAAATAGCAAAAATATTTAGTCACAAGAACATTTGTGGTAAAGTGAGAGGGAAACCTTTTTATATGGAATGAAACAACCTAAAATTATCAAAATTATGGCCATTAATAGTAAAAAACATGAGACATTAGATAAGAAATCATCTCTATAGCCAAAATAAAAATTTACCAAACCCCAAATTATTAAGCATGGCAAGGATATATTTTTAGTCATAGTTATAGAATTTTACAAAATAAAGCATGAATAATATGGTCATCTACTACGAGGCATGAATACACTTTATTCCTTCCTTTAAAATAATGATATCTTCTTAAATGTACTGAATTTTGATCTTGATATGATTTGACAATTATAGGTAATATGTGGCAAAGACATAGTGCTAGTGTTAGTATTTTGTAGGAAACATTGAGGGGAGTGATTGATATCTAACTGGTAAGTAGCTCTAGATCTCCCTCTATAGAAAAGAATTTGATGTTTCATTTGTTAATTAAAGCCTCTTAATATTAATTGTATAATGATTTTATATAAACCTAAAGAAATTCTGGCCCCAAAAACTACCATGTTATTAAATTCATAAGGGAAACTAAAAACTCTTGATGTATTATCAACAACCATGATATGAACAATACTAGAGTGTTTACCCTGAGTGAGGGATGCATCACAAATATTTTTATCCCAAAGGATTAACTTGTGAGAAACCACATATAAACATTCTTGAAATATTTGTTAGGTTGTGGAGCTAAAAGCTTCAACTGGTGCAAACATGGAGGAGGTTGCTGAGTTCTAGGGAGACCGGTGTCGGCGGATTGCAGTGCAAAGGAAACCAACATCAGCAGGTATGATCTGAAGACAACCGGTGTCGGTAGGAGGTCAGCCAACGTCTGTCACATCCAGGCAGACAGGGACCGACGTTGGTCACCTGTGGCGGTTCCAAAACTTTTCATTGCACGGACAGTTAGTTTGTTGAACTGAGAGTTTGCATGTAAAGGCTATTTTCGGTCTTGAGTTATGCGTCTAATTATTGTAATTAGGATAGTCTAATTATTGTAAGCATGAGATCTATATAATAGACTCATAGGCTGTATTGTAAAAGAGTGCTAGAGAGTAAGAGAGCTAAATAAGCTCCTTTTGAGAGAAGAGAGCAATGGGGTGTTCCTCTTAGTGCCACAGTACCAAGTGTGGGTGTTGGTTTGGAGAATCAGAAGGGTTCTTTGTGTTTGTATGATCTTGGTCAGCAGGTGTGCATGGCTTCTTTTGGAGATCTACAATGGTGAGTAAGGTCTAGTGATTTGCAGGTAGCAGCAGAGAGTAGATCTACTTAGAGTACGGTTGTGTGCTTGGTGTACTGGCAGCGTGTTACTGACTGGTGGAGGTGAACATCAATTCTATATTAAAATTGATTGTTGGGACCGAGAGAGAGAGGGAAGAAGGTCTTGAGGTGTGGCGAGCCTTTAAGGTGGAAGAAGAAGTGGCATCTTCTTTATTGTATTTTCTTTTGAGTGATTATTAATACAATTGTGTATTGTCTCTCATATTCCTGTGTTGTTTCATATTTCTAGTTACTTATTGATTCTGGTTAAATTCTGTGTTTAGTTGCTAATACAAGAGGTAATCATATGTGCTCTTATTGGGGAGCAAGATCTTGACAAGTGGTATCAGAGCCTGGTTGTAGGTTCAAGAGCTGATACTGACAAGTGGTATCAGAGCTTTTGGTTGGGTTGACTAATAGGTGGTTCAGATCTGGTAGTGTTTTTGATTATAGGTCACTCGCAGGGGTTTTAGATTGAGTGGGAGTATAGCAATGGCAGAAGAAAGTAAGCTACGAATGGAGAAACTGAATAACATGAATGGTCTGATTGATGGAAAGAAAGAGCAGGGAAATAAAGATTGCTGGTTGGTAGAAGATTAGTATGAAGAAAAGGGAGGAGTAGATGTTGCACAGGATGTTCTAGATTAGAATCTTGGTTTATAGATTCTTTTGCCTCTTTCCATGCAGCCTGAAATAGAGCATCTTTTCATGGGTATGTCTTTGGAGACTTTGGAGAGATTTATTTAGGGGTTGGAGAGCCTTGTCAGATGATTGACAAAGGGGAAGTGAAGCTGAAATTGCAGACGGATAACACACAGGTGTTGGAGGAGGTCATGCAGGGACCAGTCTTAGAGATGAGTCTAATTTCTTCAAGAAATTTGGGTGATGAGAGACGCATAGTAACTCTCACGGTGGATGCACTTGAATTAGATGGTGGTAAGAAAGTAGGTATCCTTTATCTATCTACTTATATTACTGATTCACCTTTTGTTATAGAGATGTGGCTTTGTAGGCTTGGTCACATATGTAGGAGGGGAATGCAAGTTTTTAAGCGAAGGTCAGATGTCTTTGACAAGTTTAAGAAATGGAAAGCCTTGGTGTTTATGGAGGAGATGGCAGACAGAGATCAGCTGAGGGGACTGAATTATTCTAAGTAGGGTAGTATGGACAAGGGTTTGATCCAAAAGGAGCTTGCGGGTAAAAAGTAATCACTCACATGTGAACACAGGTACTGGCATCGGTCACACAGTAACCGACGTCAGCAACTAGAAGACTGACATCGGTCATAAAGGAACTAACGTCAGCAGAAGGGATATCGGCGTCAGCCAGGGAAATGACGTCGGCAGTCAGGGTCAGTGCAGGGAACCGACATCGGTCGGGAGCAGACTGGGAGATGGCTGAAATCGGTCACTGGAATGGATGGTGGGCAGATAGCAAGTTGTCAACAAGTCTCAAATGCCCATATGGAGGTCAGAAAGGGTAAGTGAACCTCATATTCATTGTTCACCTTCTTTATATTGCTTACTAATGGTCAAGAACTAGGAAGATCTGAAGAAGTAATGTAGGTAGAATCCAAAAATAGTGGGAGCTTGGCATGGATGAGGAGTGAGTCCTTGGAGAAGAACTAAATAGGGATTTGTTAGTGGAGTTGTCAGCTGGAAGAAAGCACTGAGAGATGGATAGAGTCCCAAGTTGAAGAAGAGAGTGGATGGATACGTGAGACGGAAGGCTAAGGCATATGGTCTTGAGGAAGCTGCAGGACAATGGTACAGGTTTGACAGGTGGATGACTAAGCATGGCTCTAGTCAATGTTAGTGTAACTATTGTGTTTGTCTTTACCAGGTGGATGATGAGTCGTGACATTATACAGTTATTGTATGTGGGTGATTTGCTAGCAGGTTTGTACATACAAAGATTTGCTGAGCTAAGGGTAAGGTTAGTTCAGAGGTATGTCAGGAAGAATTTAGAGTAGCAAAATTCTTTGGCATAAGAGACATGGATATTTTGTCTCCAGTGGGAGCTGATGTGAAGACGGTGTTGGCGGGGTTCAAGATGCAGATGCAGAATCAAAAAGCACACCAAGGGCTGAACAGTTCAAGTAGAGCTTATAACAGGGTTTGAAATCACATGAGGTCTAGTGTAGACCTGAGTTTTCCCAAGCAGTGGGAGTTGTCAAAAATTTTGGAGCCAATTCAGGGAAAGAAGTACTGGAGGGCAGTTCAGTGGATTCTTAGAGGGACCAGCAGCAGGTGCACATGCTATGCAGGGTCAAGTTCTTTTCTACAGGGGTTTGTAGATGTGGATGTGGCAAGAGATTTGGATGACAGGTAGAGCATCACACGTTGTGTGGTGGTTGGTCTTCAAGATTGAGCTTGAAGAGGGATACAAGCCAGGGTACAAATTAGACAGTGTACAGGTATAGGTACAGTTGTAGCTGTTTATCTCCAAGTGGGAGATTGTTAGGTTGTGGAGCTAAAAGCTTCAACTAGTGCAAACATGGAGGAGGTTGCTGAGTTTTAGGGAGACCAGCACCGACGGATTACAGTGCAGAAGGAAACTGACATCGGCAGGTATGAGCTGAAGACAATCAGCATCGGCAAGAGGTCGGCCGATGTCAGTCACATCCAGGCAGACAGGGACCGACGTTGGTCGCCTATGGCGATTCTAGAACTATTTGTTGTACAGACAGTTAGTTCGTTGAACTGAGAGTTTGCATGTAAAGGCTATTTTTGGTCTTGAGTTGCGTGTCTAATTATTGTAATTAGGATAGTCTAATTATTGTAAGAATGATATCTATATAATAAACTCATAGGCTGTATTGTAAAAGAGTGCTAGAGAGTAAGAGAGATAAATAAGCTCCTTCTGAGAGAAGAGAGCAATGGGGTGTTCCTCTTAGTGCCACAGTACCAAGTGTGGGTGCTGGTTTGGAGAATTAGAAGGGTTCTTCGTCTTTGTATGATCTTGGTCAGTAGGTGTGCATGGCTTCTTTTGGAGATCTAAAATGGTGAGTAAGGTCTGGTGATTTGCAGGTAGCAGCAGAGAGCAGGAGATCTACTTGGAGTATGGTTGTGTGCTTGGTGTAATGGCAGCGTGTTATTGACTGGTGGAGGTGAATATCAATTCTATATTGGAGTTGATTGTTGGGACCGAGAGAGAGAGGGAAGAAGGTCTTGAGGTGTGGTGAGCCTTTGAGGTGGAAGAAGAAGTGGCATCTTCTTTATTGTATTTTCTTCTGAGTGATTATTAATACAATTGTGTATTGTCTCTCATATTCCTGTGTTGTTTCATATTTCTAGTTACTTATTGATTCTTGGTAAATTCTATGCTTAGTTGCTAATACAAGAGGTAATCATATGTGCTCTTATTGGGGAGCAAGATCCTGACAATATTTTAGCTCTTTCTGCCATGTTTTCCCCACCTAGGAACACCAATTTAAAGTGGTCCAAAAAATTCAAAGAATTTCAAGTAGACTAGTGAGGTGACTGTGTGCAGTCTAGATAGTTTTGATTATATATTTGGCCTACATTACCTATATATATTTGAAATAATATGTGGAGACATGGTCAATTAATTTTTATCTAACCTAAATGAGCCCAAATTTAAGTGCCTTTGGAAATCTAGATTTCTAAAGGTTTAACATAATCAATGCCAAACTGAAAACTTGACTAAGTAAACCATGATTTTTAACTTAATGAACAATGCCAAAAAAGAATGAAAGATAAACCCCAATAGTTTTTAACATAAAACTAGGGCTCATATTTTCTAATTTAGCATCACATAGTAAAATATCTCTCCTTATCCTTGAGTGATTCCACCAAATTAAGGTCTCCACAAATCAGATAACTAGAGAAATGTTGATTATCAGCTAACCATCACCATAAATTCATTTTATCAAGGCCATAATTAGGGTCATAAACATTATTAATCCTTGTAAAATTACTCCAAATATCAAGTGTAACCAAAATAACCAATGTGATGGGTCTTCTCTCAAGGTGATGATTAATTTGGAAATTTTTGGGGAAGTAAAAATATTGGAACCACCACATCCATCCATATGTGATATGGAAAATTGAATTGCATCTAAGAAAATACATTTTAGAGAAGTTTGTATAAGAAATCCTCAAATTTGAATTTCTTGCAAAAAAATGAAATATGAAGGACTAAACCACTGACAAATGGATTTCACATATTTGTTTTAGAGGAGTTTGTGAGACCTCATACATTGTAGGAGAGAATATTAAAAAATAATATTCTAAGAGTTGTCTAAAGAATTAGTAGTTTTATTTAATAGACATCCCAAAAGAAAACTTTAACATTTTATATTGGAATATTTAAATAATTACATCATGACAACATTCAAGTTATGTATTTAGGACAAAAGGAAACAAAAATGATGCTAACATAGATAATATCATATTACATTATTAGGTTTTAGTTATCAGTTATGTAGCATCATTTATATGCTTATCAACCTGCTAGTTGGAGCCATGTAACAGGCTTTGCATTGTATATAATCACATCTTCCCTTTACAATAAATTAATCAAGCTTCATATTAGCTATCATGTTGTATCATAGTAGTTTTGGAAGGATCAATGCAACCTATCCTAAAAATAACCATTGAAATCCTGACCATGAGGCAAAAGAAGCGTAAGGAAGAATGTAGTGATGCCTAAGAGTGTAGTCAACCAAGAGTGGAAAATAAGATTTCTGACAAAAGATTATGATTTATGCAACATTCTTGATCAAAACATTCTCTCCTTTACTTCATTTGGTATATGTTTGAGTGAGCCAAGCCATTAGAGCATTCAACACTAATAGAGTGAAGCATGAAGAAGCTTATTGATGCTAGCAAAAGAAGAAACATTGGAAATAGCCTACCATATTAGAGCAGTTAATGCTTGAGATATGGAAGCTTGTAGTCAAAGCATTGAAATCATGATCAATGTTGATTGATGAGCAGAAGGATGCAATAGTCTATTGAAAAGTGCCTTTACACTAGAAGCTGACCAAGTGGCCAAAGTTAGTCGAAGTCCAATGCCAAGAGACTAATCGATGTTGAAAGTCTGAAGCAGATATTATTGTTAAGAAGACTAAAGCAAAACATTGTAAGGTACATAATTTAATATAGAATTATGAAATAATAAATACGGGTTTTTTAGCTTTGTAAAATTTTATATTAAGTAAAAAAAAACAAATATGTTTGCACCCAAACTCCTCTTGTCCAATGCCCAACTCATTAAAGGTTTGAATTTTTCTACTTGGAAGATGAAGATGTAAAAAATTCTTCAATTTGAATAATTATGGGGCATCATCACTGATGTGGTGACCTATCCTACCATAGTTGATGAGCAAGTGAAATATGATAAGTCAAATGCAAAAGCCCTGATGTTGATCACACTTAGTGTCACTGATGAGACTCAAACTCATATTTGGGATGCATCAACATCGAAATAGTCTTGGGATATTCTATCTACCATATATGAGGCAAAGAATTAGATTAAAATAATCTATATCCAATACAAGATTCATACTCTTAGTATGAAAAATGGTGAGAAAGTTGAGGAATTCTTATGCCGAGTAGCAAAATTATGAGTATAATTAATTTCACTTGGAGAAAAGATTAAGGACAAGTTATTGGTTTTGATCACATTGAGAGATCTCCCCTCTCAATTTTGCACATTCATCATGACACTGAATATCATAAAGCAAGCAGTGTCTTTCAAAGAACTGGTAAATCTACTTTAATAATAAGAAGCCATTCAGTCCGTGTAGCAAGAGTTCAAGGATAAAAACTTGATTTCCAAGCAATGTAGTTCAAATTTCTCAAAAGTACCACCAAAGAAAACACAATAATGGTATAAATCTAAAAATGCAAAAAGATGGTGTCATATTTGTTGCACCTATATGCATGATACTAATAGTTGATGGTATAATGCCTTGACATAAGACTCATCTAGTCAAGAGGGCACATCTAGTAGAGATGATTATCATAAATCCAAAAGATGTCCTCACTGATGGAATCATCACATACATGTAGTGTCATAATATCAATAGGACAATGAATCTAAAGAGGAGGTACCTAAAAAAGTAGAATGTAACAACACATATAAAGACATTGTTCTTGTCTCCCAAACCTTGTCACACATGAGAAAAGTTTGGCTGATCAACTCTGGTGATAGAAAGCATATGATAGGATGCAAGGAAATTTTTGATTCTCTAACAACTCAACCTAATGGAGATTGAGTTTGAATTGTAAATGACAAAGAGTATATTGGAAAAGGAATTGGAATTGTCACCAATCTTCTTGAGACATGAACCTTTACTCTCACAAAGGTATTGTATGTCACTAGTTTGACAATAAATCTCTTATTTGTAAGTTAGATCTTAAACCATAAGGTTGAGGTAGTATTCATGATTAAGAATGGAAGAAAATCCTGTCTCCTCTCATAGAAAGGTTAGGTCATTGATAGAGCTTATTTAAAGAATCAATTATTTACCCTAGATGTAGTTTTATCTGATGTTGTTGATCTCTCCACCTCTACAATAAAATCTACATCATTATGGCATTATCAATATGGGAACCTTTCTGCTAGTTATTTTTACTAGCTCAACTCTAGGTCCTTGGTCTATGGACTTCCTCAACTATCTCATTCTTTGCATATATGCCCTAAATGTCTTGTCAAAAAATAACATAGGGTTCTATTTGATTTGAGTTCCTCGCAAGACAAGGAACATCTTGATGTGGTACATACTAATCTTTACAGAACCTACCTATTTCTTTCTAAGGATTCAAGTAGTGTCAGTTGTTCATTGATGATTTATCTCACAAGACATGGGTGTTATTTCTTAAGAAGAGTAAATCCTTAACTCATTTTATGGAATTAAGAAAATACTAAGGGCTTGGTACATTAAGATTGGTGATCATCTATTTCATCATAGATTCATTCATATCCACTTAGATACTAATTTATATATCAAGAAGGTAGGCATAAAAATTGTCATTCTAGTTTTGTATGTGGATGATCTTGTGATCATAGGAAGTTCAGATGAACTTGTTGAAGAAGTAAATAATGGCTTGAAGAAATAATTTGACATGATAGATTTGGGGATACTTTATTATTGTCTTGGATTCGAGATATGGAAAAAGTAAAATCATAGTTTGGTCTCATAGATGAAATATGCCAAGATGCTCCTTGAGAAATATGGGATGACAGAATATGAACCACTGTCAACTATGATGGAGAAAGGTTTGAAACTATCCATATTTCAAGAGTCACATTAAGAAGAATAAACTCACTATAGGGAGCTTGTTGGGAGTCTCATATACTTGACTTATAACAAACTAGACATATGCTTTGCTATCAGCTATCTTTCAAGATTCATACAAGATCCAAAGAAGTGTCATTGGATTGCAGTGAATCATGTTTTGAGATATGTTTGAGGTATAGTTGATTATGGTCTATAATATAAGAAGAAATAAAATTTATTCTTGTAGGGTTACACAGACTCAAACTATGTTGGATGTGTTGATGACAAGAAATCAATCTCACAGTATATTTTTCATCTTGGATCTGGACCAATTTCATGGATTAGTAAGAAGCAATCTATTGTTGCTCTCTCATCCATAGATGTAGAATACCATGCCACACAAGGAACTATATGTAAGGCAATTTGGTTACATCACATTCTATCTGACATAGACAGTCTTGAATATGAGCTAGGTCAGTCCTTTTCTAAGATAATCAGGGTATGTTAAAGCTTGTCAAGAATCTATTATTTCATGAGAGGACCAAACACATTGAGGTCTAGTGCCACTATATTTGAGAACAAGTCTTGAAGCACCACATTCAGCTCTAGTACTGCCCAATAGATTCATAGTTATAGAATGGATTATAATAAATAATTATCAAGCATTGGTCCAAAAAATTAAAGAAAAATGCATAGAGAGATAATAAAATCAAGCCAATCTATTCATGTGGGGTTTTGCTAATAAAAATAGGATACAAATGAAATAAAGTAAATCATTACCTTCCTAAGTGACTCCATTTCTCAAAATCAAATCAAAAACATGTTCTCCCCTTGATCAAACATTCTTATCTTTATCAATAATGGTGGAAAACTCCTCCAATGTCTCAAGAACTCTCCATAAAACCTAGGCTCATGATATTGAAACTATCTAATTGATTATCAAATGAAGCTAATCCAAATATGAATAATACAATAATCAAAACATAAATGAGATTTGAAGATATTTTAGCGTTATAACATTACAATAATTGATCTTATAAATGGTGTTCTATGCCCTTTTATTTATAGATTTTTGAAATTGATCAGAATGAATTGTGACCGTCCATCTTGAGATCAAGATGTGTGGCCTAGAATCCATTCAATTTTGGAGGCTAAAATAAATAAACACCCTCATAATGATTTGGGAAGAAGGGGAATTAATGAGGCATGAGATGCATTAATAAGGCATGGGAGTCCATGATTCAGATATTTTATGTATTTATGGTCTAGGGATGTCTTCCAAAGAAATGATGTCACTTGATGATGAAGAAACTCAATATCAATTTACATAAATAAATATTCAAAAAGTTACATGGAATTCTTAATTAGGCTCATGATTTTATTTAATTATATTTAAACATGATTAGTCGACTTTGATGCAAATCTTGGTAATTGGTGCACAAATTAATAAAATTAGTTAGAATGTCATATTAATGGCTTGAAATTTAACTAGATTATAATTAAGATGTGATGTTATATATATTGGATTCGTTATCCCATATAGGATGTTTCCAACACAAAATAATAAAGTCACATGTTTTGTACAATAAAATTGGTATAAAAGAGCAATCCAGTGTACCCAAGTGAAAAAATGTCATTTTGACTCAAAATTATCTGATCAAAATTAGGAATCACAAGATTCATTGCCCCATTTAGGGATACTTTGACCTAAATTGGCACTTGTAAATAACAAGTTTGAACCATTTAGGGTGTTTTAGTGATTTTGACCTAAAATGTGCATTTAAGTACAATTCGAGTAATATTGATAATTTTAACACAAACGGTGTTAGGAATCAGATGTCTACATTTTCCCCCTATTTGAGAAGGCATAGCAAGTCATTCAAATAAAGCAACATATTTTCAAAGAAAATATTTTTCAAAGAGAAGGACAATGAGAGATTAACCCATGGAATAGAACACATCCAAATGAGATAATGATTTCATGCATGGTTACCATTAATGATCAAAATATAATTAGAGGTATAATAGGCCCCAAAATGAGGGGAATGAGAAAGATTCAATCTAATCATGTAAGGGACACACATTGAATACACCCAATTTGAGAGTGCAAGTAGCGCGCTTATGACATTGATCGATCCTAAGACAAGTTGCACACTAAAACATTACCATCATGGGTAGAAGTGTGGATATCTTAGAATTAGAGGAAAAGGAGAATGTAGTCCCCAAAAGATGATAATAAGAAGTGCCCCAGTAGAGCAGAGTTGATCATGATAAGATAGTTATGCCATGGTACAAATAATTTTGATCATTCATAAAGAATAAATAATTGTTTACCCTTGTAGGACTAATTTTATTTTCATGGTAGGATTAAATGTGGTGCCAAAACATGGGAAAATTGGTGAGCAATTAGCTTAAGAATATAACCCAAAACATAGGTTAAAGCAAGCGGGTGCAAACATAGATGTGATGGTATAATGGCTTGAGGAAGCCACAAAAAATTAGGCATACAAGAATGCAAAAAGTTATGAGAGAGATTAAAATATGAATGAAGATGGCCAAGCTAACTCCAGGTGTGCTAGACAAGTGGATGCTACCTACATAGTTTCATGGATGCATGTTCCATTATGAATTTCAGGCCAATGTAGTTTACCCAAGTTTGGGAGAGAATGGAATGAGAGATGATGAAAACTGACCAAGAATTGATTGTACTCATGATGTATGAAAAGAGATGCATGTCTAAAAATAGATTCAAGTGCTAAAATGCATGTTACCTAGATGCCTATTTTCATGTCATGAGCCTAGATAATGCATAGTATTCTTGAGATTTGTTCATTGTAACTGTGTTGATGTTTAAGACTTTGAAACCTAAGAAAAAAGAGCTTGCTATTGAAAAATAAATTAGGCATCATAAGTATTAATAACTCATAATGACATGGCATTTCAAATTTGTGGATCCGATTCAAATGTGAATACCTGTAACTAAGGATAATAGTAAAATAATGACCAAAACTATAGTTACATCTATTTACATTTAAACAAAATAGCAAAGACAAAGAAAAAATAAATATAAATGAATATAACTCAAAATTGAGATATGAATAATCAAGACTTAAAGAGGAACAAGAATGTTTAAAAATGAAAAACAAGAACATCTTAAAGACATAGAATCAAGATACGAATAATCAAGATCTATGTGGTCCATCAAGATGTTCTTGAACACAAAAGAGAAAAGCAAAATCAAATAGAAAAACAAGACACCAAAAACAATAAAATAAATAAAAAGGTCTAAGCACAACTCGATAACATAGGATCAAGATATAAATAATCAAGATCCATGCAAATTATTAGGAGGTTCTAAAACACAAAATAGATAGGCAAAAACACATAGGGAAACACATGACCAAGATGATACAAGAAGTAATAAAAAGAGAAAAGGAGAAGAAATAAATGGAGAAGTGTGAAAGCACAACAAAACACCAAAAGACTCAAATAAACACACACAAACTTGAGTAATGTATAAATATTAGTGTGTTTTGAAAAATAATTTTTTATATATGTGTAGTAGATGCGTTACTTTCCACCACAACATAAAAAATAAAAAGGACACATAAGTTATTACCTAATTAAAGAGGAACAACAACAAAATAAATGGGGGAAGAGAAAAAAAGGAAGGGGTCAGTCGAGCTGACTCCATATGTACAAGACACGTGGATGTTGCCTATATAGTTCTATAGATGCATGTTTTAACATGAAATTTAGGCTGTGTAGTTCTCCCAAGAAGTGGGATAGAATAAAAGGTGATAAATAGAAATATATGATTAATGTTATAGAAGAGATAGGAAGACTTAACAAATGAGACTGGTCTTAAAAAATGGTAAGGTGGTTGGATGAGAGAAAATAATCTTTCAAAATAGCAAGTGCATGGAATAATATGACTTACATAGCAGAAAGTTCATAAGATAAAATACTTGAAAAATGGCAAGATCATGAGGACAAGAATGTACAAAATTGAAAGATAATGTTTTTGTTCTTTTGGAAATTATTTGATAATGTTTTTAGTATTTTTGGGATAACATATGTACAAGGGGGAAATAAAATAGTTAAGGAGATGCTCGTCTGAGAGTAGAAGCTCCAATAAATAGTTAAGCTAGATACAATGGCACATGCTTGTAAATCGATGAGATCAAGAATCTTGATCAAGGCAACAATGCCTAAAAATAATAGAAAATGTAATATAGAATAGTGTCTAGTATGAAATCAATCTGAAGAACTATGTGGCAGGCAAAGAACCTGAGTGAAAATGGTGTTCTTGTTCACTTGTCTATAGAAGAAGCTACAAAATACTATCCTGGCTGAACTACTTTGTAGAACTAGCATTGTAGGTGTTCACAATGCTGATGAAACATAATCGGGATCATAAACAATCAAGGGAAAATAGTGTTTAGGATACAACAAGACCATGATATAACAAAGAATGTGGTTCTCCAAAGAGAATTGTCAAAAGAATATGGTCTAAAAGAGGACAATCTAGGATATGATAAAAGGTGTTTAGAGTACCAATGGTTCGAAATCTTTCACTATCTAGAGTCATGAAATTAATAGGGTTCATGTGAGAGCAGTACAAGATGGCATAAAATGGTAGGATAAAAGACTTCAACATAATTTTCCCCCAAGGAAGGGGTCCAGTAGGTGATGGTTCAAATTTTTTCATGCATAGAATCTCTTAAGGTGTATGATATTCATGGGCTCTAAAAGGTCTTCACCATTTAGTTTAGCCAGTCGATATACCCCTGATCCATAGTTTGTCATGATAAAAAAATGGTTCCAACCAATCAGGTTAAAACTTACCTTTTTTATTGCATTCAATGTTTATGTTCCTTTGGTTCTATTTTAGGACCAAATCACCAATCTCAAACTCCTGAGGGAGAATGTGCTTATTGTATCTACTCTGCAATCTATTATGATAGGCTTACAATTTTTCTAGGACAACCAAATGCTTACCATCAAGAATTTCTAGTTCTTATAGCCTTGATATTTTATAGTCCTCATCATCTTTAATATGCTCCAATGATACTCACAAGGATGGTAACTCTATCTCTATCAGGATAATAGGATCTGTGCCATAGACAAGGCAATATGGAGTGGCTCCTATTGGGGTTCGATGACTAGTTCTATAATCCTAGAGGGCAGGAAAGATTTGCAAGTGCCAATTACGGCTAGCATCATTGACAATCTTCTTTAAAATGGTTACAATGGTTTTTTTTTATGCCTCATCTTTTCTATTGCCTTGTAGGTTATATGGAGTTGATTTTTTTTGCTTGATCTTAAATTTTTCACAAAGATATTTTACATCTTGGTTTACAAAGGATCCACCATTATCAGATATAATGTTCATGGGAATGCCATATTGATAAATGATATGGTAATGGATGAATTTTTTAATTTGCTTGAATGACCTCAATACACTTAGTAAAATAATCTATAGCAGTTAGGATATGCTTATGGCCATCTGAAGATGTTGGGTTTATTTTCCCAATGAGATTGAGGCCCATGTTGAGAATGGCCATGGTGTTGTGATTGGTTTTGGTGGTAAATAAGGTGAGTGTATCATATTTCCATGCTGCTAAAAAGGAACTCACTTCCTTACATAGTTACATGCATCAGTCTCCATTTTTGGCCAATAATACCCTGTTTTAGGGAGCCTATTTTCTAAGACTACACTATTGGTGTGGACCTCACAAATTCCTTCATAAACCTCCCTTAATGCTTGCTTGGATTAGCTTGAAGATAAATAACAAAGAAGCATTACATCATAGCCTTTACGATAAAGTGCGTCTCCTATGAGGATATAACGTGATAAACGGTGATCAAAGAGTTTATATTGGCTATTGGATGGGTTATCTAGGAAAATGTGATCATGGAAGTAGTTATAAAAGTCTTGGAACCAAGGTAATTTAAGTGGGGGATTGGGACCATCAATGGCACATATCCAATCTAAATTTGATATAACATGTGTAGGTTGAAGAAGATTTTCAATTAGGAACTAATACTCTTTAGCTCTACCATCAATCTGTATCATGAAACCAATTGGTTCCATTACATCGTCTAATTTTTTATTTACTCTTGGAATTTGTTCAAACTAAAGAGATTTAAAATGACCTTTGAGATTATCAATAATTTGCTTGTAAGGAATAATATTGTCATCTCTAGTTTGATACTGATTAGTGGTCTGATTGATGATTAATTGGGAATCACCATAGACCTTTAAGCTTTGAATATCCCATTATATGGCAAGGTGAATCCCTGTAATCAATGCCTCATAATCAACCATATTGTTTGTATAATGAAATTGTATATGAAATGCTTTGGGAATCAAATCCCCTTGCAGTGTAATCAATAATGTACCAGCTCTAGATCCAAGGGATATAAATGAGCCATCAAAATATAGCTTCCATTGTTCAGATTCCTATGATGATTGTTCTATTTCCATAATAGAATCATCTAGAAAGTCAAATTTTAGAGGTCAAGTATCTATGATAGGGGCTTTTGCAAGTTGATCAACAATAACCTGCCCCTTGATTGATTTTGGATTTTGATACTCAATGCCAAATTCACTTAGGAGCATAACCCATTTAACCATGCATCCTTCAAGAGCTACTTTGGAAAATAGGAAGTTGAGAGGGTCCACCTTGGTGATGATAATAGTTCTATTATTTAGCATATAATGCCACAATTTTTGGGTAGTGAACACCATAGCTAAACATACCTTCTCAATAGGCATATAATTATGTTCATAAGCCACCAGAGTGTGGATTAGATAATATAAAACATGTTCTATACCTTGATCATCATGTTCAGCTAAAAGTGCCCCTAATGCATGCTTTGTCATTAATATGTAAAGAAGCAGTGGTCTTCCAAGTGTCGGTGGTCTCAAGATGGGTAGATTGACTAAATATATCTTGAGTTTCACAAATGCTATCTAAAAATCTTCATCCCATTGAAAAGTTACCCCTTTCTTCAAAAGGTGGTTAAGTGGGAGGCACTTATCTACCAATTGAAAAATGAACCTGCTTATAGATTGGATCTTTCTTTGTAGGCTTCGTAGTTGTTTAAGATTATTTGTTGGAAGAATTTACACAATGGACTTGACCTTGGAAGGGTTTAATTCAATCCATTTTTGTGATATAATAAAACCCATAAATTTCCTTGATGTGACTCCAAAGACACATTTCTTAGGATTGAGCTAGAATTTATATTTACAAAGCCTCTCAAAGATTCTTCAGAGAACAAAAAGATGCCCATCTCTTATTCTTGATTTTTCTAGTATATCATCAACATAGTCCTCAACAATATTGTGCATCATGTCATGGAAGACGATAGTCATATCACATTGATATGTGGCTCCAACATTCTTTAATCCAAATGGCATGACTTGTAATAGAATGTTCCCCACAAAGTGGTGAATGTAGTCTTGTGTTGATCTTCTTGGGCTATCTTGATTTGATTGTACCCAAAAAATAAATCCATTAAGGACAAAATCTCATACCTAATAGTTGAGTCAAAAATCATGTCGATGTTGGGTAGAGAAAAATCATATTTGGGAAATGCTTTATTGATATCTCTAAAATCAGTATAAATATGTATACTTGGGATCTTTTTGTTCACTAGGACTATGTTTGAGATCCACTCAGAGTAATACAGTGGCATAATAAAACCTACTCCTAATTTTTTTTTTCAATTCTACTTTAACCAATAAGGTGATGTGTGGATATATAAAAATAAATTTTTGTTTGACTAGTTTAGCATCGGGATGGACAACAAGGTGATGCATAACCAAGTCCAGGTCTAAGCCTGACATGTCAAAACATGCCCATGAAAGTATGTCAATATAATCCCTTAGGAGGGATATAAATTTTTCACATTATACTTCAATAAGAGAAGCTCCAAGATAAACAATTATGGTATCCTCATAGGCAAGGTATGATCATGATCATCTTCTTTGGCCACATCTTCTTGTTGTTCCTCCAAAAGTTTTGGATAGTGTGATGAAACAGAATCTACCATCTCAAGTACAATCCAAGTAGCAAAAATCTCTAGAAACTCAAGAGAAAGATGTTCAAAAATTTATTGTTTTTATGAAGAGGTGCTTGTAATGGCTATAGAACTTGGGCTAGATGGACCTTTTGTGTGTTGAGGGGATGAGTAAAATTTTCCACCTAAGAGTGCCTGAAAAAGGTTTTCACTTGAAAGTTTATCTTTTTTTTTAAAACTTTTTCCTTGATCAATGAGCACTTCAAAGAGGTTTTCATCCAAATATATCAATTTTTATTCTTTAGTGTGACCAAAAACGTTTTCCTACTCTCCAAAGTAAGCAGAAGGATCCAATGAAAAATCAAAGCCTTGTTTGTGATCGCCAATGTGCAATCCATCTCCTAGGTCCATGTATTCTGCAAGTGATTCTTTATTTTGACACTCATAAAGGCATATGAAAAAACTTTGTTGGTCCCAATCAATGAGCTCAGGATCACAAAGACATAGGGAATAATGAGGATTTACTTCAAGATGGGAAGCTCTAATAGTAAAAATACGATGTTCAGCTTTAGGAAGGGAAGCACCAATAGAATGGGTTCTTACATTAGGATGGGAAGCTCCAATGGTTAAAGTTAAAATGACATTTAAATCAAATAGTTCCATGTCAACAATCTCATAAAAAGGTTATAATGGGATGCTACATCATTGTCAGGAGTCTCGTTACTAGTCACTTCAGAAGAGTCACTATCGAAAGTCATGAGGTCACACCCAAGCAATATATATCTAAGACCATGATTCAAATTGGGTACTCTAGTAGATATTGGTTCTAGGATTCCTTATACTCATGGGCCAAGTCCTTTTATTGTATAATGAAAATGCTCCCTGATCTGGTTAGGGATAGGATACTTTGGATTTTGAAAGTAATTAGCAAGGCCTTCAAAATATAACTAATCTTCCTCGATAAAAGCCTCTCGATCTTTACTTGGCACAAAAGTAGGTACACAAACCATGAGTTATTTTGGTTGTTGCTTATTTATTTTCCAAATCATTTTGGGTTCACTAGGGTTCTCTGAAGGTTTAGGCTTATCAAATGTTTTTGTAGTTTTGGGCAACTTTGCAATATGGAAGGCATCTTTAATACTATATGTGGAAATGCCCACATATTTAATAACAAACTAATTTGCAAGATATGATGGAAATGGATTAGCTGAAGTGGAATCAAAATCACTATATTTGATATAATTGGATGTAGGTGGATGTGTGATGCACCATAACATCATTTTTAAAGAATTCACAACTAGTCCTTCAATGCTTATGGGGCTTACTAGGCCTACCAACCACTCACAAACACAAATTTCAATATATTAATGATTAAATTTTTTTCACTAATATTTAAACAAACCCATATAATATGAAACAACTTGATCACAACTTTTTTATCTTTCTATTTGAGCAAAAATACAAAATCTTTTTCAAAACCAAGGGTTTAGGCTTATTTAAAGACCCTATCTGACTGTAACTAATGTATATTTATTTATACTTATTATAATGACATAAAATAAGATTAATTATAAATATAAAATACTCATATACTTCATACATAACTTTAAATACTAATCCATGATCCATTTTTAAGATACACAAGTTTTATTGCTATCCCATGAGGGTTTACACCTTCTCAAAAGACTACAGGTCTGTGTTTTGAGGTTTTTCCTAGTCTAAACACCATAAAATAGCCTTAAATTTAACACACACTTTTATTAATTCAAAAATAACATTATTTTTAAGTTTAATATTTTTTCCATTCTTAAATTTTTAGATATAACCATTTTTGTGACTCAAACCATAGTCTGCCAATGACGGGGCAACAAGCACTATAAAGTATATAATTTGAGTTTTGCTTACCTTCAATAATTTATTCCACTTGGAAATTGTATATAAATTTTTTATATATAACCTAAAATTATCTTCAATCTTAATATAATTTTAACAACATTAATATATCTCAAAAATAAAAACTACATTACACAAAATTATGTGTTTCTTAAACTCAGTCTTCTGAATTCAAGGCTTTGGAGAAAAATATCAGACATACAAACATGTAAATTTGTATATAATCCCAAAAGGAACATATGAACACATTAAAATTTCAAAAAAAACTCTTTTTTATTCAAATATTTTCAAATTACACATACAATCCTATAGACTATCATGCACACACTCAAGCCTAATGGCCTTCCTTTACTTCTACCAAGTCTCCTCCACCACTCCTCTAACTCTCATTTTCTTTCTAAATATATTATAATGATTTTATAACCTCCTTGGAGTATTATATATTCCTCTTCCATGTTCCAATAAATTCATATAATCATGTAGGATGGTTTTATCTTCATTTAACAATTTTCTATTCTTGAATTTCAACATTGTTTTCTCCACAAAACTTGCTCAAAGCTTATCTCTACTTGCTTATCTATCCTCCACGCATATAATAGGTCTTATCCACATTGAAATTACATTTACGTTGATCTTATGGATAATTATAATGACCTTTTAAGGGACTTAAACCATTTCATATGACTCCTTACATAACATTTTGCCTTCAAAATCAAGGCTTATTGATTTACATGAACTTTCATTTACAAAATGTACAATGATGAGTTGATGATTCTACATCAAACTCCTAGGCTTGAAATATTTCATGAGCTCCTACTCATGAGCTTTTTGATGTTTCCCTATTGGTGCAAATATTATTTTTTTATTTTCTCCAATTGTCCACTCATATATGTGGACATACTCTTTGACTTCCACATTTGTATTTTGCTTTCCTGATGATCTTCTCTTTCCAAATTTCTCTTTGTCCCCATTTGATCTTATTTGCTTGTTTCCTCTTTGCATGTATATCCTCTTGAATGAGGATAACTATCTCCATCAACTTCACTTGAGCTCTTAGAATATATTTCTTATCTATGTACTTCACCTCCTCTTCTATCAAACCTGTACAAGCATAATCCAATGAAATATTAGAAACAAAAATTTAAAAATGTGACGTCTCTCTCCATTCTTCTTTTACTAATTTATCTTGCATTGGTTCACAAGTTATCTCCTCATTTTATGAGAACATCAACTTCTCCAAGACCTATAACTCGACTTCCAATTGTTCTTGACTCTTATAAATGAATGATTCATTCATCCTTTATTCCTTCACTAATTCATTTGGAAGGCCTCCTTTTGAAGTTTCTCCTCACTACCTTTTTCTTCATCTTCATCATCTTGATTGAGGATCTTGTCTTTATTAGAGACCTTACATTTAGTCTCTTTTTCATCATTTACCAAACCTGCATACACAACATCAAAGCAAAAGTTAGATTTAAAACATTGAGGTAAGATTGCCTCCTTGTGTTCCACCTCTTGTTCCTTGAGAGACGTCAAAAATTATTCAATCACCATTTCTTATCCATTCGTATTCTCCACTATGAGAACTTTATTTATTACCTTTTTCTCATCATTTGCTATCTCCTTCATGACCTATCTTTATTTTCTCTTCTCTTTTTAAGGCAATTTTCAACATTTGCCTCTTTTTTTAATCATTTGTTCAGTTGTCCATTTTACTTTCTTTCTTATCAACAATCCATTCCATGGGCTCCTCATATTCTCTATTATGAAATTTATTAAATCTATTTATTGATTTATCTCATGTATCTCCCTTTTGTAAGTCTTCCTCTTGCTTATTATTTCTCATCTCTCTTTCTTTGTGCTTCCTTATTTGTTTCTTTCTTTTAGGTGGCTATTTCAACACTCTTCTTACCATCTCTACTTTCTCAAGCAAGTCTATTTCATCTTGCTTCATCTCTCCTATCTCATCCAAGTCTATTACACATTGGCCTTTATATAATGTATCCAAGTTCCCTTATTGGATATTCTCTTAGATAAATCACTATGCTCTTTCTCTTGAGCTTCTCTATATCTTTACCTTCTTCCTAAGGCTTAACTTGGCTTTAAGGCTACCTTGACCAACTTTTTTGCAATTTTTATTACTTCAACAAACACTGCAACAACTCATTATAAATATTGTAGCATCAAAACCATAAATATATAACAAATTTACAAATTTCATGTGCTATTCAAGATCTGATATCAAAATTGATGCACCACAACATCATTTTTAAAGAATTCACAACTAGTCCTTCAATGCTTATGGGGCTTACTAGGCCTATCAACCACTCACAAACACAAATTTTAGTATCCTAATTATTCAAAAATGATAATTCATATTTACACCAACCCATATAACATGAAACAACTGAATCACAACTTTTGTATCTTTTTATTTGATAAAAAAAACAAATTCTTCTTTGAAACCAAGGGTTTACGCTTATTTAAAGACATTGTCTAACTGTAAATGGTGTATATTTATATATACTTATCCAAATAACATAAAATAAGATTAAATATAAAGATAAAAAATATTATACTTCATCCCAAACTTTCAATACTTATCCATGATCCATTTTTAGGATACACAAGTTTTACTGCTATCCCATGAGGGTTTACACCTTCTTAAAAGACTACAGGTATATGTTTTTAGGTTTTTCCTAGTCTACACACCACCAAATAGCCAAAATTTTGATAAAAAATTGTATTAATTCCAAAATAAAATTATCATATTTTTTCCATTGTTAAATTTTGAGATATAACCATTTTTGTGACTCAAACCATAGATTGCCAATCACAGGGCAACAAGCACTATAAAGTGTATAATTTGAGTTTTGCTTACCTTCAAGACTTTATTCAACTTGTAAATGGTCTGTAAAATCTTTATATATAACCTAAAATTATATTCAAGATTTAGATCATCTGAAAAACATTAAAATATATCAAAAATTAGATCTGCATTACACAAAATTATGTGTTTCTTAAACTGAGTCCTATGAATTCAAGGCTTTGGAGAAACATATCACACATACAAACATGAAAATTTGTATATAATCCAAAAATGAACATATGAACACATTATAATTTCAAAACCCACTCTCTTTTATTCACATATTTTCAAATTACACATACAGTCCTATAGACTATCATGCACACACACAAACCTAATGGCCTTCCTTTACTTCTACCAAGTCTCCTCCACCACTACTCTAACTCTCATTTTCTTTCTAAATATATTATAATGATTTTATAACCTCCTTGGAGTATTTTATACCCATATTCCACATTTCAATCAATTCCTATCAATGTAGGATGGTTTTATCTTCATTTAACAATTTTTTATTCTTGAATTTCAACATTGTTTTCTCCACAAAACTTGCTCAAATCTTATCTCTACTTGCTTATCTATCCCTCATGAATATAATAGGTATTATCCACCATTTAAATTTTAATTTTGAATCTTTTACATTTCAATTATATTTACATTGCTCTTATGGATACTTCTAATGACCTTTTACGGGACTTAAATCCTTTCATATGACTCCTTACATAACATTTTTCCTTCATTATCCAGGCTTATTGATTTACATGAAATTTCACTTACAAAATGTACAATTATGAGTTGATGATCATAAATCAATGTGAAACTATAGTCTTATTCTTCTTCTTAATGAATTCATAAATTGGATAATAGTTATAATTACAGAATTGGGCCTCAAGATGTTTACAATATTCATAAGGTTGTTTATCGACGAGAATAGTAACCTCGATCCCATCATAGAGAAACTTAAGGAACTGATACAGAGTGGAAGGAACAACCTATACTTCATAGATCCAATAATGACCAAGGAATATGTTATAAGGAAATTCAATATCCACAATATGAAGCAATGTATGATGTGCAATGGACCCAACAATGATTGGTAACCAAATAGTCCGTAAAGACTTCCTTTTGGCATTGTTGTAAGCCTTGATAGTGATTGTCTCTGGTCGAATGTCTTTCATGGTGTATCCTAATATTTGTACCAACTTAAGAGATATTATGTTCATCCTCAAACTATTATCTATAAGAACCCACTTGATCTTATGGTTTTTAATGATCACTTCAATGTATAGTGGGTTATTTTGTCTAGGTCCAAGTGTAGACATATATTTTTGATAAAACATCACTTGAGGGAATGAAGATAGATGTCCCAAAAGGTTATATAATTATTAAATGTTTATATTAGTGGGAATAGTGTATTTTTTCAAAAGATTGTTTAGGATAGTTTTATGGACTTCAGATGTCCACAAGAGATCCAAGATGGAAATCTGTGAAGGGATTTTGCTCAATTGGTCTAATAGACTATAAGGATTTTTGACATTGGGATGAGATGTCTTGGCTTTAGTTGGGATAATATTCACCTTTGGATCCATTGGTATAATGTTCAAATTAGGTTCTATGGAAGAAGTAGGTGAAGGGCCATGGAGAGTAACTCATGAGCATTTAGTTATGACTACGCAACCTAGAGGTGGCAGGGAGCCAATATAATTAGAAGATGAAGGAAAAGGGCCTTAGAGGGTGAATCATGAGTGTATAGTTTCATTTCTACAATTTTTAGTTAGTAAGGATCCATTACAATTAGAAAAAGGGCATTTTCCATAAATAGTAACCCATGCAAACAGAATTATAATAAAATTATGCAAACTCGATGTGGTATTACTCGAGAGAGAGGGTGTTGACCCTATAATGATGGGTCTCGTATTACGAGGAGCACAATATGGTTCACATGGTTTAATAGTAAAAATGGCAATATGGGTTGTAAAAATACATCCCACAATATTATTATAGTCATAAGGCATGTTGTTGTAACCCACATTATTAGTATGGGTATTATGATCATGATTATGCTCATGCTGATTATGATTTTGACCCTAATTATGAATCTAATTCTATCGTTATCCTTGGTTTTGATTGTTACTTGGTGGTGGTTGATAATGTTGAGGAAAGGGGTCCTTATAGATTCCCATATCTTTATTTATGTCCTGATTAGGAGCCAGTTTAATATCAACTTCACCACTTTCAATGAGATATTCAATAATATATCATAATTAAACACAATAATAAGAATTATGACCAATAAAATGATGAAAGTTACACCATTAATTCTCTTTGTACCAGTCTAATTTTGATTAATCTTGAGGAAATGGCCTTATTACTCGTCATATAATTAGGTTAGCTAATATGACCTTTTAGAACACTATTTCGATTAGTTCTCCTAATTTGGTAAAGACCCTAAAACTGCTATGGTTTTCTCTCCATGAAAGCTATCTCTACAAGTTAGGTGGTGGGTTAGGGAGAACTAATTATACATTTTGTTCTGACAGATCTTGCACCATTTGTACATGCCTTGTTTCAGTCACCCCATTTTCAACCATGTTTTTATTCTTGTTAAAGCCTTTAGGCTTATCTTGCGTAACTTTATAACTATAATATGGGATTTGATTTGATGTTTGACCCTACAAAAATATATTAACAAGGCCCTTGGTAATAATATCCTTCTCAATCTATACACCCTTGTCTATGATCTCCTCAAATGAGTTAGCACAAGCTAGATATAGATTGTGTATGACCTCAAGATGTAAGTTCTATGCAAATATATCCACCAACTATTTGTCTATCAAATTATGTTGAAAATGACCCACAAATTCTCTCCATATCTGTAATACACAGTGAAGCTTTCTCCATCTCATTGTTTGGCTTGGCACAAGTCAACAACGGTTAATTCATGTTCTATGTTATGCAAGAAATGGTTGATAAACTTTTCAAATAAGTCATTCTAATCTGTAATTGATCCCTTGGGTAACTTAAGTAGCCAATTTAAAGCTTGTCTTTCTAAACTTCATAGAAACAATCAAAGTAAAAATATGCTACTGTAAGCCACCTCATGGCATAATACAAAAAATGCTTGGATGTGTTCACGTGGGTCACCCTTTCCTTTGTATTTATCAAATTTGGGTGCCTTGAAGTGATGTAGAAAGGGGACTTGGAGAATGCTTAAATCAAGTGGATACGGACATATCTCATCAAATTTATACTTTTTGATCCTATTCCCAGTCTTTAAACATGACATAATCTCCTTCATTGAGTTCTAGTCTTACATATTTGGTGCATTTATGGGTGGAATATAGTTCTGTTAGGGTGGAATGTGTCCCTATTGTTATTTTTATTGGGGTCGAATGTGCTCCTACTATTGTTATTGGGGTGGAATGTGCCCTTATTATTTCATGGATTTATGAGGGATGTACACCCTACATTCCATGACTTGGTTTTGATTTACTCCTAGAGTTGAGTAAATAGAACATTGATTCCTTGGAATCTATTTCCTTGAACCATAAATGTTTTGTTGATTTTGGGGAGTCCTTGGTCTATTCATCAATTTTTGCATTGGTTGAGATGAACTAGCCAATTTGTTTTGAGGGATCTCCTCAATTTGAACTGAATGTTTAGGTCTCTATGTTTGTAAAGTAACAAGAGGTATTTGATGGTTAAACAATGTGTGTTTTATGTCTAGTGGAAAATTTTACACTGCCACTTGTGTTTTATTTTGTTCATTTGAGACACCTTGATCAATTGTTGTCATGTCATCAACCAATGTTTGTTGCGTAGGTTCAATCACATTTCCTTATTCTTTGGAAGCATCATTGTGGATTGACATAGCAACTAGAGAGTTTATTAAATCCACAATAAGTTAATTGGCATATTATTGACTTATCTTCTTAATCTTGTTAACAAGATTAAGATCGGTTGGTTTTGACTCTATAATTATTTCTTTACCTTTGTTAGAGGAAGAAGGTATGTTTGTTTGAGTAAAAGATTGATCTTGTTATTTTTGTTCTCCTTCTTTAACTAAGGTGTACAATTGCTTTTTAGGTAAATATGAGGGTAGTATAGCACCAAATTCTATCAACCTAAGGAGTGCTTCATCTTGGTTCTCTTGGTATTCAGTATAATCCCCATCGGATCTTACAGTTGTAGGAATGTCCTCAAATACAATAGAATTATCTTTTCTATCATAAAAGTGCTCATCCTCACAGTTAAGGCCATAAGAGACCCCACTACGAGTAAACCTTTGAGTCATGTCTAGAAAGGTGTTATTTATACATTTGACTAAATTTGGATCAATTTTTTACAAATGTGTAAACAAGGTATATGACTTGATATTTCTTCTAAACAAGTGACTAAGGTACCAAAGAGACTATAAAAGGAGGGTCACTTGGAACCACACACAATTATAAGAATGTATTCATAAAATTACTCAACATTGGGTAGGGTTGAATTTTTATAAATTGGAAGAGGGTATGATAACTCAAAAAAGATTAAAATGTCATTAGTACACTAAAATGTAGACTTTTGAGATATGTCAATACCATAAAATCTAGTTCAACTTCGATGAGTTGCTACTATAAAACTAGAAGAAAACCCTTTAGATTAGAAAGGAGAAAATGTGAACCAAGAAACTCATTATTTGGAAATATGCAATAATTCCTAAGTATAAAACTAGAACCAAATAGGCATCACAATGTTGCCACATGGTAATAATAATAGTAATAGTAATAGTAATAGTAATAGTAATAGCAATAGCAATATAAAATGTGTTCTAGGACATAAAGAGTAAGTGATATGCAAGATGAATTGAGTCCACCAAAGATGATAATATGATGATGAGTCTATAAAACAACCCTAAATTCAAAATATAGAAAATTGAACCCATGTTAAAACAAGTTTAATTTGAAAATGGCAAACCTAATTTAACACATCAACCCTTAGAACTTATAAAGGTTCAATTTTGAATATGAAATATCAATGAAGGACTTCAAGCTAATTTGGAAAATGATTTAGACTCAAATGGGAAGCATAACTACACTAATTAGACTAATGATGACAATTTTGAACAAGAAAAATATGATTTTCATTTAGACAGCATAACACCTCCTTGCTCAAAACATTTGGGGACAATATGTTTGATATATGATGTTTTGTTAACAAGCAAGTTTTGACCCAAAACAAGATTGAGTAATCTAAGATAAAAACAAATCAACTAATTAATCATCTTAAGCCCTAAACTAACAAGGTGTGGCAAAGTGGGGTTAACTAATACTAGCAAGTTATCAAACACTTATAAATAGATCCCATACACAAGACTTTCACATCAACATGCAAGAGAAGAAACACGTCAATTGGTTCCACATCATATGGCTTGTTGTAAAAAAGTATTGATCTTTTTACAACCACTACATCGATCACTTACTCAGTGTAGTGTGATTTCCAACATCATCATACATCTCGAGCTTAACCCTAGTGATAAGAGATGGTTTAACCCCTCAAACCACCATCCCAGTAAGGTGATCCCAATTTATATACCAACCCCCGCCCCCCCCCCCCCCCCCCCCCCCCCCCCCCCCCGCATGGAGATGGTTTAAAGATGATGCCAGAAGATGAAACCCCAAGTTAAAGCTTTTCTAAATAACTTATGGGAGGTGGTGAAATCCCCCTCACAATCCAAGATGCATAAAATAAAAAACCAAGTAAAAGAGCTTTAAAGGTTCTTTCTATATCACCCAAGACATGTGAGTCTTGGGGAGAGCCTTCACACCTTCTCTTTTACTCTTTTAGACTAAGGAAATTTGCAATGAAATTGGTGATTTTGGTCCCAGAAGTTCCCTATAGGGGATGGGGGGAGAGCATACACATACAACTCCCTGTTTACTTAAAAAAATCTAATCTAAGAAAACAAGGATAATAACTTTGCAAAAACTTGAAGTGTGTTCAATTTTAAATCACTAAATGAAATGTGTTGTGATGTTCTTTAGCCCTTTGGATTTAAGATGTAAAAACTTGTAAAGGAAAACTATAAAAGATCCAAGAAAACATCTAAGTGTTTGTTTAAGCACCCAAAATAAATGTTCCTAAACCTTTTTAAGCACTTAAAAAGAGCTTAAAAAGACTAGATTAAGCTTGTTTAGATACTTTTTCAAGTTGGTCCTGAAAGAAAAAATTTAGAGTTTCATTTAGCCTTGAAGCATTTTTCCAAATGAGGCAAACAACTTTGCAAAATGAGCTCTTGAGTTTCACATAGTGCAATCCCACTAATCCACAATGCAATCTTGTTACTCTGCAAAACCATGACTCAGATAGGTAATCTCAGTACTCAAGTTAATCTAATGTAAATAAAAATATTACTACTTATGAGTAACAATCCTACTATTAAGGTTAATAATCCCACTATTCAGGTTAACAATCTTGTTGTTTGGGTTTGACAATCCTACTATTTGGGTGAACAATCCCATGACTACTTAGTAGTGGGGTTACAATATCACTACTTATGATTATCAAGGTTAAAATATGATTAATTATGAGTTGTGGTATTGTCACCTAATTGATAATGGTTTACCAATAATACTGTGACTTAGTTAGGCAATCCCATGACTGTGTGAGTTATGAGATTGTAGGCTAAAGGACAAAATCATGACTTCTATAAAAATGAACTTTTACTCAAATTTTCACCTTCTTTTCTCCCACACTCCAATATTCTATAAATAAATGGATAATAGGTTACTTGTAGGTGCCAATTTATCAAATTCATGGGGTACGGTCCCACTGAGCATGCCAAAATGAATATTGGATTACAAGAAATGATTAGTCAAGTGTTAGTCCAAGAAATCAAAGAAAAATGCATAGAGAGCTAATTAAATCAAACCAATCTATTCATGCGAGGTTTTGCTAATAAAAATAGGATACAAATGAAATAAATTAAAATATTACCTTCTCAAGTGAATCCATTGCTCAAAAGTGGCTCAAAAACATTTTCTCCCCTTGATCAAACATTCTTGTCTTTATCAACAATGGTGGCAAACTCCTCCAATGTCTCAAAAACACTCTATAAAACCTAGGCTCATGATATTGAAACTATCTAATTATCTATAAAATGAAGCTAATCCAAATATGAATAATAAAATAATCAAAACATAAATTATATGTGAAGATATTTTAGCATTATAACATTAAAATTAAGATTTAAAATGGTGTTTTATGCCCTCTTATATATAGATTTTTGAGATTGATCAGAATGAATTGTGACCATCCATCTTGAGATCAAGCTGTGTGGCCAAGAATCCATTAAGTTTTGGAGGCTAAAATCAATAAATTTCCTCATAATGATTTGGGAATAAGGATCATTAATGAAGTATGGGATTCATTAATGAAGTATGGGATTCATTAATGAGGCATAAGAGGCCATGATTCAGATATTTTATGCATTTATGGTCTAAGGATGTCTTCCAAAAAAATGATGTCACTTGATGATGTAGAAACTCAATATTAATTTATATAAATAAATATTCAAAAATTCACATGGAATTGTTAATTATGCTCATGATTTGAATTAATTATCATAAAACATTATTAGTCAACTTTGATGCAAATCTTGGCAATTGGTGCACAAATTAATCAAATTGGTTAGAATGTCGTATTATTGGCTCAAAATTTGACTGGATTGGAATTAGGATGCAATGTTAGATGAATTGGATTCATTATCCCATTTAGGATGTTGACAACATAAAATAACAAAGGCACATGTCTTATACAAGAAAATTGGTAGAAAAGAGTAATCTAGAGCACCGAAGTGCAAAAATGTCATTTTGACTCAAAATGATATGATCAAAATTAGGAATCACATAAAATGTATTGCCCCATTTAGGGATAATTTGACCTAAATTAACACTTATAAATAACAATTTTGAACCATTTGTGGGGTGTTTTAGTGATTTTGACCTAAAATATGCATTTAAGTGCAATTTGATTAAGATTGACAATTTCAACACAAATGGTTTTAGGAATTGGATGTCTACAATAGGTAGTAGATATACTCACAAAGTCACTTGGAAAGGTGAAATTTATTATGTTTTAGGGGTACATTTGTAAAAAATAATGCAATAAATGGTGGGATGTTAGTGTAGCTAATATGGTATTACATTGTTAGGTTAAAACTATCAATTATGTAGCATTGGTTATATGCTTACCGACCTAGTAGTTTGAGCCACGTAATAGATTTTGCATTGTATATAATCACGTCTTCCATTTTAAATAAATAAATTAATCTTTCTATTAGCTATCATTCATATAATGCTTATAGATTTATGTTATATTTGGTAAACATCTCAATACTATTTATTCTATATTAGCATTAGAAGACATGACCTCATAGACTACTCTGATCAACTACACACTTAAAGGTAACAAGATGGTCATTTTTGAATTCATATTTAACATACAAATTGTAGTGACATACTTTTAACAACTTATAAATAAACTAATAAAATTATTTTTGTAGATATTTGATTACATGTTTTATTGAACAATTAATTATACATTGTTTACTATATTTTATAATAATTAATTTGAGATAGGTGTATTTATATGAATACAATTTATTAAACCCCAATTATCTTACTCTTACTATAAATTCATTTTTAGCAACCTAAATTTTGCATGTTTCTAAGTGGGGTGAAGCATAACAATGTGTACCATTTTAAGAAACCCTATTTTTGCATGTTTCTAGATGGGGTAAAGCATAACAATGGGTATCATTCAATTATGGGGTCGTATTGGACTAGTAGTTGGGACCTTTAATTTTAGGGTTCCATAATTTTTGAAAAATATTATGTTAAATTTTTATAATTATGGATTTATTTAGTTTAACTAGTTATTAGTTAAAATAAGTCATCTCATAAGTTTTCTAATGTTTGTAAAGTTGTACGATGGACCATGTTTAATGACACTTGACAAGGTTTATTTCCATTAATGTTTCCATTAAATGACATCATACGTGATATCAACCACCTATTCACCATGGATTTTAAAGAATCTTGTCCACAAACATTATTGAAACCCTTACACCTCTTCTACCATCTACAACATTTCACATAGTTTGTATTGTCAGTAATTCAAAGGGATGAAATGTTTTGTCAACGTATGTAACTTGTCACTGTAGTTGAACCCAAGATAGTCTTTGGTCTTTTTTTTTGTGCCTATAATAAATTATTTTAGATGTCATTTTAATGGTTCTTGTATGTTCATGGTGTGACCTCAAGGTTTTCATTCATATAACACTAAATATTACTTTTTTGTATCAAATGATATCATTTTCTGAATTCATTGGCCATGTTGGGACAATCTTGTGACATTAATATGAAACTAAGGGACATGTTGGAAGACACTTGGGGTTTTTAATATTCACTGCTAATCATTCCATCAGGAAATTGGAGCTTACTATCCCATTTTTAAAATGAAATCAAACATCAACTCTTGGATATGTAAGATACAAGGTAGGTTAGAGGCTAAAATATTGAACTTACTTTATAAGCCAAGCAATGAAATCCAAAATCTAGATGAGATAAGATATCTAAAAGTGGTAATGCCTATAAAAGTTAAAGTAATTTATACCTGACATTTAAACAAGATAAAGGTTGGCATTTGTCATGATAGCTAACCACCATAAATTAAGATCATTGAATGAAAACAAGTTCTGAATCCATCACCAATCCATTTTAGGTGAAGCTTAACAACTTCAAAGGCTTTCCAAATTCATCTTGCCATAAAGGACACCTTAATTTTGATTGGGACATAAGTGACGAGGGGAATTTGAAACCTTAATTTTTTAACAATTATTTCTATATGGAGAACTTGCAAAAATGTAGTATCTCAAAAGGATTTTCCGAGCCTCATTCTATTCAATATCCATAACTTCCCTCGTAGCGTAAAGAGATATGATTTTTCTATAAATATTTATATTATCCACACTCGCTTTATCTTGAGGAAGGAAACAAATATCCCAAGCAACCTTGTGAAATTCCCTAGTCTATTTAGCATGGGCTAAAATAAATTCTTTCACAACTTAGTCAAATTATCATATGAGGCTCTCTAAGGATCCCAACTAGAAGAATATTAAACATGAGTAGGGAAAAAATATTTCATGCAAACATAAAAGTTTCCTACTAAGGAAATCGGATTCGTTATCCAATATGCTATTATTTTTTCACTTTTTTGATCACATAGAACCATAATTTAAATGGAAATCTATCCATTTTGACTAAAATTTCTTGGGACAATCTTAAAAGGACATCAATTTTTTTCTAAAGCATTGCATTTTGGACCACTATGGATTAGATCTATAAGCTTTGAAAAAAAAATCAAGCCATCAGGTGCTCTTTAATATAGGCTTCATGCTCAATAAGTGTGAGGAAATAATTTTCTAGGAAGTGAAAAATTATTAATTGAGTGGTGAAATCTGGAGGGTTAATTCCTAGAATAAGGCCATGCTCAACTCTTTGGGAAATCATATAGCTAAAATCTTCCATCATAAGAACATATAGTGGTAAAGTGAGAGGGTTTTTATTTTAATATGGAATGAAATAGCCTAAAACTATAAAAAATATGGCCATTAATAGTCAAACAACCTAAGGCATCAAATAAGAGAGTTTGTATAGCCAAAATAAAAATTTACCAAACCCTAAAGTATGAAGTATGGCAAGGATAAATTTCCATTTACTATGGTCCTCTATCGAGAGGCATGAAACCACTATATTCCTTCCTAGAAAACAATGATATCTTACTAAATGTACTAACTTTTGATAAAATCTATTTGGTTTGTATTTATAATTTTTAGGTAATATGTCAAAAATGCAAAATGGTATTTCTTTGAAAATGATTTTGTAGGAGACATTGAGGAGAGCGATCGACCTCCAACTGCTAAGTAGATTTAGATGTTGCTTTATAGGGATGAATTTAATTTTTAATTTATTAATTAATGACCCATAAAATTTATTATGTAAGTCTTCTTTATAAACCTAAAGTAAGTCTAGCCCAAAAAATGCCATGTTAATTTTAAACATTCACAAGGGAAACTAAAAAATACTAACATATTGTCAATAGCCATGCCCTAAACAATAGTAGAAAGTTTATCCCAGGAGTGATGGATGCATCACAAATATTTTGAACTAAATGGATTAAATTGTGATAAACCATATCTAAACATTCTTGGAATGTGTAAGATTTTTCTGCCATGTTTTCCTTAGCTTAGAACACTAATTTAAAGTGGTATAGAAAATGTGATGAAATTTTAGGTAGACTAGTGAGTTGATTATGTGTAATCTGAATAGTTTTAATTTTATCTTTGGCCTGCATCACCTGTATATATTTTAAATAATATATAGAGGCATGGTCAATGAATTTTGATCGAAAATAAATGGTTCCAAATTTGAGTTCCCATGACAATGTTGATTTCTAAAGCTTTATACTGATCAATGCTAGACCGAGAAGTTGACTATGTAATCATGATTATAGCATAAATATCACTACCATAAATGAATGTATGACAAACCCAAATAAACCTTAACATAAAATCAAGGCTCATGTTTTCCCATACGACACTTCATAGGAAAATATCTCTTCTTATTATTGAGGGATTCAACATATTGAGGTCTCCATAAATCAAATAGTTAGAGAAAGGAAAATTATCAACCAATCATTTCCATAAATTCATTTTATCAGGGTCATTATTAGGGGCATACACATTATTAATCCTTATATAATTACTCCCAATATTAAGGGCAAATAAAATAACTTGATGTGATGGACCTTCCCTCAAGGTGATGATTAATGTGTAAAAATTTGGGTAGGTAAAAATATTGGCATCACCATATCCATCCACATGTGAAATGGAAAATTGTGTTGCATCTGAGAAAATACATTTCAGAGAAGTCTGTAGAATATATCCTAAAATTTTAACTTCTTATATTTATACACAAAATTTGAAGCACTAAATTGTTGACAAGTGAATGGCATGGATATTTTTGTAGAGGAGTTTGTAAGACATCAAACATTTAAGGAGATAATATTCAAAAAGAATATTCTTTGAGGTGTTCTATGAATTAGTAGATTTCTTTAATAGACACCCCCAAATAAAAATTTAACATTGTAGATAGGGAAATTTAAATCATTATAGGGGGACAATAGTCAAGTTCTATATTTAAGACATAAATAAACAAGAGGAAGAAAATATTTATAGATTTATGTTATATTTAGAAAACATCTTAAGACTATATAGTCCATATCAACAATGTAGACATGACCTAATAATGTAGAATTAGTTATTGGTCATTTTTTAATTCACATTTAACATATAGATTGTGGTGACATGTTTTCAACAACCTATAAACAATTTAATAAAATTCTTTTCCCATATATTTGATTACATGTTTTATTAAACAACTAATTATGCATTATTTAGAATATTTTACATATTTTATAATACTTAATCTGAGGTAGATGTATTTATATGAATACAAATTTTAGTCAACCCTAATTTTCTTACTCCTACTATAAATTCATCTTTAGGAACCCAATTTTTGTATGTTTATGGGTGGGGCAAAGCATAACAAAATGTACCATTTGGGGGTAATTCGTTTTTTAAATTAAGTACAAAATTTTGCATGATTGAAGTCATATTTAAATTTGCCTTTATGTTACCTTAGTTCCAAATTAACCCATTAAATTTAGATTTAAATTCGTATATATAGCCTCATTTGATTTATGTATGCTCTATAAAAAGATAGGGTGACCTTGGAGCAACATTAAAGTGGCTTTGTAAAGATAATGTTAGGGTGAATTTAGAATCCATAAGTTTATTTAGAGTAACTACAAATGCAAACACATGGGCAACTTTAATTAATTTATAATTGGAATCATTCTTTTGTTCTCTCCCAATGTCCAATTTTAGAACATCTTGCATCATAAAATAATCCAACACACATTTACAAATGGTTATTGTGTTATATTTTGCCCATTATCTGTAACAATGATTGTTACATGTTGGTTGAGGACCATTTATAAATGCTTAGGTAGGGTAAAGGTCATATTCAATTCAACTAGGTCTTAAAAATTCCATATAATGGGGTTGATACAGAGCTTTACAAGACAACTAGATGTAAGATAAACATGTATTAAACCCTATGAGATATGGTTTCTCAAATAAAATCTAAGTATTAATATTCATTCTAATTTAAAATATTGATAAAAAAGTGTAGACACCTAAAAATGGACCCTTAGCATTTAGTTATTCTCAATTTATATATGTTTAATGATTTTTTAATTATTATGGGTGATTAGCTTACATTAGATGTCATTTAATTATTATGTTGACTTCTTTGGCTTGAAACTAGTTTCAATTATCCTCGAGCAATCTTCTTTATCTTTTTATATTTTTATTGTTATGTATCAAGACCATATTGACAGTTTTGTCTTTGTTGTTTATTCATCCAATTTTATTAGATAGGCCCATATACTCCTTTTCCCCTTTTATTTTTTTAATCGTTTGAAGTTTTTATGTGGACTAATATGTCTAAATGTTCAAATAAAGTCACTTATAAATAGAAAATTTTTTAAGTCCATTTCATAATCAAATAAAATCAAGAATTATCAAGTATATTGGATAATTTATGAATTCTATAGTAGCATTATATTGTGGAGAAATTTTAGCGTACATATATAAGTTATTCCTTATTATTTTTTGTAATTTCTATTTATTTACATATTTTTTCCATTTTGAGGTGTCTCATGAATTAGTAGATTATTTAATAGACACCCCCAAATAAAACTTGAACATTGTAGACTTAAAAATTTAATTCATTACAGGAAGAAAATTGTCAAGTTATATATTTAGGACAAAAGGCAACCAAAGGGAAACAATGTTTATATATTTATGTTATATTTGGAATACATCTCAAGACCATATAGTCCTTACCAACACTGTAGGACATGCCCTGATAAACTAATTCAATCAACTCCATACTTTAAGGTGATAGGTTTTACATTTTTAAATTCACATTTAACATATAAATTACAGTGACATATTTGTTACAACTTGTTAACAAGCTAAGAATATTATTTTTCCATATATTTGATTACATTTTTTATCGAACAATTACTTCGGTATTGTTTATTATAATTTACATATTTTATAATACTTAATATGAGGTAGGTGTATTTATATAAAAGCATTTTAGTGAACCACAATTGACTTATTCATATTAGAAATTGATTTTTAAGAGCCCAATTTTTACATGTTACTAAATGGGGCAAAGAATAATAATGTGCAACATTTAGGGGTCAAATTAGTTCTAAAAATTAAGTACAAACATTTATATGGTTAAAGTTAGATTTAAATGTGCCTTTAAGTAACCTTAAATCCAAATTAACCCATTAAACTCATATTTAAAATCATGCATATAACTTAGTTTGAATTTAATTTACACTATGTACAAAGATAGGCTAAAGTCCCCCTAAAGTTGACTTAATAGGGTGACTTTGGAGTGGTGTTTGGGTAGCTTTGAAAATATTACATTAGGATGAATTTGGAGTCCATAAGCATATCATAAAGAAACTATAAATGTAAACACAAGGTCAGCTTGCATTAATTTATAATTGGAATCTTTATTTTTTTCTTTCTTAGAGTATAATTTTAGAAGAACTTGCATCACATCAAATCCAACAAAGTATGTTCTCTTAACATATATCTATTGTTATTTTATATATGTTTTGTGCACTTGTTTATATATTGGTGGTTAGCTTAAATTAGTAATCATTTAACCATTATGTTGACATCCCTAGCTTGAAACCATATTTTGGCTATTCTCATGCTATCATCTTGATCTATTTTATGGTTTCCTTATCCTATGTTGGGATTGTTTGTTGATTTTTATCTTTTTCCTTCCTTTTTATTATATGGGCCCATTCATTCTTTCCAAATTTTCTAGTTTTAATAATTAGAATTCAATATGTTGACAAATATTTTCAAATTTTGAAATAAAATCAACTAGAATTAGAGAAATGACTAGGTTCATTTGATAATAGAACCAAGCATTATCAAGCAGATTGAGGAACTTATCAATTCTAAGCTAGCATTCTATTGTGGATCACTTTTGTTGCATGTACTAGATTTTTTTTATTTATCTTTTGTAATTTATGTTTATTGAATTTTTTTCTCCAATTTGAGGTGTTTGATGAAATAATAGATTTCTCTAATACACATTCCCAAATAAATTATGCATATTTTAGCTAAAAAATTAAAATCATTGCAAGAGGATGAGAGACAAGTTGTGCTTCTAAGGTAGAAGGCAACAAGAAGGAAATAATACTTACAAATTTATGTTGCATTTATAAAACATCTCAACATTATATAACACCTATCAAGACTATATGGAAGGTACTTATAAACTAATATGTTTGAATTCACATTTAATGTATAGATTGTGTTGATATATTTTTAAAAATGTGGAAACAAACTAAGAAAATTATATCCCCATCTATTAGGTTACATGTTTTAAATAATAACTAATTAAACAATGTTTACTCTATTATATATGTTGTAAAATATTTAATTAAGGTAGGTGTATTTATAAGAATATATTCTGGTGAACCCCAATTATCTTATTCATTCTAAAAATTCATTTTTATGAACCTAATTTTTACTTGATGCTAGGTGGGATAAATTTTAATAGTGTGTCCCATTTTTAGACCAAAGCTATTTTTAAAAATTTAGTAAAAAAATTTAAATAATTTAAGTTAGATTTAAATTTGCCTCTCAAATCAATGTTGCGAATGTGCACACCAACAAATCTTTTTACACACCCCCATTTTAGTTTTTATTCTTCCCAAACACAAATCTACCCTTTGATCTTAGATATTCATAATTGTTTCTCGATATTCTTAAAATGATCTAAGGGGAGGAGTATAACTAATAAAAATTATCCCCACAAAAAATAATACCATGACATGCACTTGTAGAAGACTGTAATAAAATTTATGTCTACATGCCAAATCAATGACATCACCAACATAGATCCACTATTTACTTATACTTTTTTATGTATTCATTTTTATCATTTGATAGGCATCATTGTTAAATGAAATATAGATGTTTTATGACTTATTTATTATGGATGTTTGTTCCTTTATTAACCTACCCAAGGTAGATTACATAGGTTTAAAATTGGTTATCAGTGGATTTTCATAATTCAATTATGGGGTTATAGTTGTCAAATGTGGGGAAGGGGTCTCAAAACTTTTAAAAAACTCTATGTTATTTCAATATACATGCCTACATATTATTTTTATAATTTTTGAACTGTTTTAAGGTTTCAATCTATGTTGATTTCTAACTATAGTGTTTTTAGGCCACTACATGCCACAAATATACATGCTTATATGTGTTTATGTATCTTTTTTTCATTGATCCAAAAGTAAAAATAATTATATGGTTACAAACTAGGCCTAGTTCTACACACATTAAAAAAAATAGTTTTTTTTAAGGTAGTTAGGGGGGCACACTGTCAGCTATCCATTTTTTTTTAAGTTTTCAAGATCTATTTAGTTGTAATGTGTGTGTGTACACACACACACACACACACACACACACACACACACACACACACACAATTTAAAAGTATTAAAAAATATAGGTTAAAAACTAGATAATCTTATTTTAAGTTTCACCAAATATTTATAAACAAAATTAAATGATGCTCAAAAAATGAGGGCCCATACGACTGGATATCCACTCTATTTTACTATAAAATAGGAGTTTCTATTCAGATTTTAGACGTTTGACCTAGTTATACTTAACCATTTTTTTAAAAAACAATAATTTCTTAGAAACTAGACTCAAAATGATACAATTCATTTTCTTACACCATCTTCTAATTTTGAGTGAAGCGTTCTCAAATTATCTACATGCCTATATATGTTTGTGTATCTTTTTTTCGTTGATCCAAATACAAAAACAATTATATGGTTACAAACTAGACCTGATTTTGCACACATTAAAAAGAAGTTTTTCTTAGGTAGTTAGGGGTTGCACTATCAGCTATCCATTTTTTATTAGTTTTAAAGATCTATTTACTGAGATATATATATATATATATATATATATATATATATATATATATATATATATATATATACTCAATTAAAAATTATAAAAAATATAGGTTAAAAACTAGATAATCTTATCTAAGTTTCACCAAATATCTCTAAAAAATATTAAATGATGCTAAAAAAATGGCATATGTGTAACCACTATTCTTAATGAATTCGAGGCAATTAGATTGTGACATATGTGTAAACAATATTCTTAATGAATTCGACGAATTCATTGAATATATCCTAAGAATAAAATAAAACCCCACAGCTCTATAACCATATGTCCCCATGATTATTTCCATGCATTTTATTACAATACTAAATGGGATTTCACAATTAATATGTGACTACAATACACCAAAAATAAAGGTATTCGGGTTTATAAAAAGATAATACACCAATTTTGTAACTATGTGGCATTTATGACATCAAGGAAACCAAATTGTAATAGGCATTTGGTCAAGATTATCAACCATATTAGTAGTAGAAAACCACTAAACAAAAATGAGGATTCATTAAAAATAATAAGATAGGTTGTTCTCATAAACACTAAAAAAATAAAACATGTATAATTCATTGTAAATAAATTAATTTTTGTGACAAATAATAAATAAGCAAGAACACCATTCTCACTATAACAATATTTTAACTCCAATTACATGGTGTAAGAAAAATAAAAATATTATGTAGAATCAACACAAGTGAAGGCCACACAACACTAAAATAACATACCCATTAAAACAATGGCCACTTGAAATGAGACCTTCATTGATTTCAATGATAATTATAGTTAATATGTTTAAAGATGTGCAGTCTATAATCTAAGCACAATAAGATTATTGTTACAAAAATAAGAAGAGTAAAATGCTTGAATAGTATCCACTATAGAAATAAACAAAATAAAAATTATTTAAACCATTGAACCCACTTATATTGACATTTGTAAAATTCAATATTATGGTGGAAAGGATATTATTACCTCTTAGACTACACTTTTAGATTGGGTTGATGTGAGTGAGACCTAAGACAACATTCTCTTGAAGATGGGATAATTAAATCCAATCATTACATAACATTTAATATGTTAGAGTCATTAATAGGAAAAATCCACATCAATATACCCAACAATAAGTTGTTATTATAGCTAAGAACCAATAATCCCACTACTCTTAAAAACAATGGCATGATTATTTTTCAGAAACTATAATCTAGTTATTATTTTGTTATTTAGTAGGTCTTGATTGGACAAAATCAAAAAATACCTAATTTTAATTAATTGAAAATAGATATGCATGGTTATGAAACTAATTTTTAACCTATAAAATGAAAGGTTTTTTTTAAATAAGAAAAACTAAGTTTATTTTTCAACTAAATTATAGCCCAAACTTTACATTTGACAAATGCCACACCATGATTAGATGATAAAAATACACTAATATAAAAATGTAATCATATATAATCTACCTTTTTTAGGATTATATAGAAATGAAAACAAATTATAAATAACAAGTAAAACATTCATTTTTTAATTCACATTTAATGTACAAATTGTGTTTATATATTAAAAAATTATGTGGAGGTTAGACATTTACGAATTCAAATTTAACGTAAAGCTTATTAGTGTATCCCATTTTGGGGCCAAAGTGGTCTTAAAAATTATGATACAAGATTTTACAAAATTTAAGTCAAATTTAAAAATTATAGTATAATATTTTACAATTTTATAATACTTAATTTGAGGTAAGTTTATTTATATGAATATAGTTTAGTGAACACAAAATTTCTTATTAATGGGTTTAGTGATATAATATGATATTATTTTTCCATTCTTTTAATCACATAGTACCACAATTTAGAGGGAAAGCTATCAAATAAAAAAGGATTCGTAAGAGTTTGAATTTTCCCCCATTTTTGATCCATTTCCATTGAAGATCCTTGATTGAATTTGAAAATGGAATCATGCTTTGACTAAAGCATTGTGTTTTGGCCCACTGTAGATTAGATCTAGAAGTCTTGAAAAAATAAATCAAGCCATTGTGGTGCCTCTTCAATGTGCCCTCATGCTCTATAAGTGTGAGGAAATAATCATATACGAAGTGAACATTTTTTTAACTGAGTCAATTTAGAGGGATAATTTCCTAAATCAAGCCATGCTCAGGTATTTGGGAAGGCAAATAGCCAAAAGTTTCAATCACAAAAACATATTGTGGTAAAGTGAGAGGGAAACATTTCTAAATGGAATGAAATAACCTAACACTATCAAAATTATGGCCATTAATAACTAATAAAACATGAGGCATTAGATAAGAACTCATCTCTATATCCAAATAAAAAATTACCAAACCCTAAAGTATTAAGCATGGTAAGGATAAATTTATAATCACAATTACAAACTTTTTAAAAATCAAGCATGAATAATATGGTCCTCTAGCAAGAGGCATGAAAACACTTTATTCCTTCCTATAAAACAATGATATCTTCTTAAATGTACCAAATTTTGATAGACCCTTTTTTTTATGGTTTGATAATTGTAGGTAATATGTGGCAAAGACATAGTACTGGTGCTAGTATTTTGTAGGAGACATTGAGGAGAGTGATTGACATCCAATTGGTAAATAGCTCTAGATCTACCTTTATAGCAAAGAATATGATGTTTCATTTTTAAATTAATTCCTCTTAATATTTATTACATAATGATTTCATATAAACCTAAATCAAGTCTAGCCCCAAAATCTACCATGTTAATTTTTAAAATTCACAATGGAAACTGAAAACTCTTGATGCATATCAACAACCATGCTATGAACAACATTAGAACATTTTTCCAGAGTGAGGGATGCATAAAAAAAAATTTAGCCAAAAGGATTAATTTATTATAAGACACATCTAAACATTCTTTCAATTCTTTATCTCTCCCTGCCATGATTTCCCAGATTGGAACACCAATTTAAAGTGGTCGAAAAAATTTGAAGAAATTTTAGGTAGACTAGTGAGGTGATTGTGTGTAGTCTAAATAGTTTTGATTATATATTTAGCCTAAATTACATTTATACATTTGAAATAATATTTGGAGGCATGGTCAATGACTTTTGATCCATCCTAAATGAGCCCAAATTCTAGTGCCTTTGGAAATCTATATTTCTAAAGGTTTAACACAATCAACACCAGACTGAAAATTGATTAAGTAAACCATGATTTTTAACTTAATGAACACTACCAAAACAGAATGTAAGACAAATCCCATATTTTTTAACATACAACCAGGGCTCAGGTTTTCCCATTTAACATCACATAGGAAAAGATACCTCCTTATCCTTGAGTGATTCCACCATATTAAGGTGTCCACAAATCAGATAGCCAGAGAAAGGTTGATTATCAACTAACCATCACCATAAATTCATTTTTTCAAGGCCATCATTAGGGGCATAAACATTATTAATCCTTGCAAAATTACTCCCAATATCAATTTTAACTAAAATAACTTGATGTGATGGGTTTTCTCTTGAAGTGATGATTAATGTGGATTTTTTTTGAAAAAACATGAAATATGAAGCACCAAACCATTGAAAAGTGGATTGCACATATTTCTTTAAGAGGAGTCTATGATAATTCAAACATTCTAGGAGATGTCTAATGAATTAGTAGATTTATTCAATAGACATCCCTAAAGAAAACATTAACATTGTGGATTGGAATATTTAAATCATTACAACATGACAATATTCAAGTTATGTATTTAGGACAAGAGGCAACAAGAGGGAGACAATGCTTATAGATTTATGTTATATTTAGTAAACATCTCAAAACTATTTACTCTATATGAGCATTGTAAAATATGACCTGATAGACTACTTTGATCAAATCCATACTTAAAGGTGATAGGATGGTCATTTTTGAATTCACATTTAACATATAGATTATGGTAACATACATGCAACAACGTATAAATAAACTAGGAAATTTTTTCCCTGGATATTTGATTACATGTTTTATTGAACACTAAATAATGTATTATTTACTATATTTTATAATACTTAATTTGAGGTAGGTGTATTTATATGAATATATTTTATTCAACCCCAATTATCTTAATCTTACTAAAAATTCAATTTTAGGAACCTAATTTTTGCATATTTCTACATGGGGTAAAACATAACAATGTGTACCATTATTGGGGGAAATTTTTATAAAAAAAATTAAGTACAAAATTTTGCATGATTAAAGACGTATTTAAATTGTCTTTTATGTTACCTTAATTAAAAATTAGCCAATTAAAGTCAGATTTAAGTTCATCCATATAACTTAGTTTGACTTATGTACACTCTATACAAAGATAGGCTAAAGTCTATTGATAGTTACCTTAATAGGGTATATTTATAGTGACATTGGGGTGGATTTACAAAGATGATGTTAGGGTGACTTCAGATTCCATAAATTTATTGAAGACAAACCACGAATGTAAACATAGAGGCAACTTGAATCATTATTATATTATCTACCAATGTCCAATTTAAGAATATCTCTCAATACAGAAAATCTAATAGACATTTACAAAGGGTGATTTATTTCCATTATACCTACTCTTTGCAACAATGGTTGATGCATGTAATTTTAGGGACATTTGTAAAGGTTTGGGCCATGTGAAAACCAAATTAAATGCAATTAGATCTTAGAAATCCTAGAAAAATAGTTTCATATAGAGCTTGAAAAGACAACTAGACATAAGATAAACATGCAATAAAACCTAGAAGAAAAGGTTTCTCAAAAAATCCAAATTATTAATACTACATTAATATTCATTTTAATTTAAAACATTGATAACAATGTGTGTACACCAAAAAATGAACCCTTAGTATTTAGTTATTGTCATTTTATATATGTTTAGTCATTTTTTTTAATGTATGGGTGATTAATTTAAATTAAGTGTCATTTAACCATTATGTTTACTTCCCTAGCTTGAAATTAGTTTCTATTATCCTTGTGCAAGCTTCCTTATCTATTTTGTGTTTTAATGTTTCCATGTTAGAACTGTCTCAATGGTCTTGGCTTTATTATTTATTTATTCCCCCAATTTAATTAGATGGATCCATTCACTCCTTTCCACCTTTTCTAAAAATTTAATGATTAAAAGTTGATATGTTGATAAATTTGTCCAAATGTTGACATAAAGTCACTTATAAATAGAGAAAGGATTAGGTTCATTTGATAATCAAGCATGTTATGAACTAGACTAGATAATTTATCAATTCTAAGGTAGCATTGTATTGTGGAGCACTTTTGGCATACATATTGAAGTTTTTTTTTTTTTTTTTTTTTTTTTTTTTTTTTTTTTTTAATTTTTAAATTTCTATTTATTTACATATTTGTTATAGTTTAAGGTGTATGTTGAATTAATAGATTTATTTAATATAAACTCCCAAAAAAAACTTTAATATTGTAGACTGGATATTTTAAATCATTACAAAAGACAATAGTCATGTATTTAGGATAAAAGGCAATAAGAGGGAGACAATATTTATATATTTATGCTATATTTGGAATACATCTCAAGATTATATAGTCCTTATCACCATAGTAGGACATGCCCTAATAGTCTACTATGATAAAATCCATACTTTAAATTAATAGGTTGGTCACTTTTGAATCACATTTAACTTTATACTGTGGTGACATATTTGCAACAACTTGTAAACAAGCTAAGAATATTATGTTCCCTATATTTGATTACATGTTTTATTAAACACCTAATTAGGTATTTTTTATTATAGTTACATATTTTACAATACTTAATTTGAGTTAGGTATATTTATATGAATACATTTTAGTTTACCCAAATTTTCTTACTCTTACTAGAAATTGAATTTTATGAACCCAATTTTTGCATTTTGATAGATGGGGCAAAGCATAATAATATGCAGTATTTAGGGGTCAAATTTCTTTTAAAAATTAAATATTTTTCCATGATTAAATTTAGAATTAAATTTTACTTTAGGTTATCTTAAATCTAGATAAACCCATTAAAATCATATTTAAAGTTGTACATATAACTTATTTTGACTTTAGTGTGCTCTCTATACAAAGATAGGCTAAAATCCCCCTAAGGTTGTCTTAATAGGGTTAATGTGGAACGATGTTAGAGTGGCTTTGTAAAGATGATGTTATGATGAATTTGGAGTGTATAAACTTATCAAAGAGAAACCACGAATGTAAACACAAGGGGATCTTACATTAATTTATAATTAGAATCATTATTTTTTTCTCTACTAGAGTCCAATTTTAAAACAAATTGCATCACATAAAATATAATAGAATATTTTCCTTTAGCATTTATTTAGTATTATTTAATATATGTTTTTTGAAGTTATTTATATATGGGTGGTTAACTTAGATTATGCATCATTTAACCATTATGTTTACTTCCCTGGATTGAAACCATCTTTTGATTGTCCTCATGGTATCTCTCTAGTCTATTTTATGTTTATATTATCCCATGTTGGGTCTGTCTATATGGTTTGTGCTTTGTTGTGCATCTAGGATAGAAGGAAACAACAAGGAGGCAAAAATTAAGTACAAAAATTCGTATCATTTTAAAGTTAGATTTAAATTTACCTTTAAGTTACTTTAAATCCAAATTAACCCATTAAACTCAGATTTAAATTTATACATATAACTTAGTTTGACTTCAATTTACACTTTATACAAAGATAGGCTAAAGTCCCCCTAAATTTATCTTAATAAGGTGACTTTGGAGTAGCGTTAGGGTGGCATTAAAAAGATTACATTAGGATGAATCTGGATTCCCTAATCTTATCGAAGAGAAAATACAAATGTAAACACAAGGCTAGCCTTCATTAATTTATAATTGGAATCAATATTTTGTTCTTTGCTAGAGTACAGTTTCAAAAAAAATTGCATCACATAAAATCAAATGGAGTACATTCTCTTAACATTCATTTAATGTTATTATATATATATATATATACACATACATACATATATATATATATATATATATATACATATATATACATATATATATATATATATATACATATATATATATATATATACATATATATATATATACATATATATATATATATATATATATATATATATATATATATACATATATACATATATATGTATATATATATATGTATATAGTGCACCTATTTATATATGGGTGGGTAACTTTTTTTATAATTACTAGGGAATTAATGAGTCCCTGGCCCTTTTAACAAAATAAGATAAAAAAGAATAATTTAGGTCTGGATTAACATTTAACCATGTTAAGGCATTTGGACCAACTAGATTAAAAACTAGTTTTTTTATAAAAACCATACTAACTTTCAAGTAGTTATGAAAATATTTTCAACTTTTTATAAACTTACTATTCATGAAATAATAAAAAGATCAAACTTTAACAGCTTACTCCAAAATTACCATTTTGACCATTTTTCCATTTCTAGGCACCAAGTTGTCCACTTCTACTGCCTGCCCAGTCCCAAAGCTATTATCTAACAGAACATCCTGAACCTTCGCAACCATCATGACTCTAGTCTACACTTGTTTCCTACTAGCTAACTCACCATCAAGTTGCTGAACTACCAAGAAGATTAAAAGTTTTTGGACATGACCAGAGTCTTGTCAAAGTTGCTTCTTCACCTTACACCAAGGTGGTGATTTGAATGAACCACATGTGACTCTTTTACCCAACCATTTGATGGCCTTAACCCTTTTTGGAGAATGCCTAAGAGCCCACCACTCCTATAGCCCTAGGATGGGTTTTATAAATTCTTCAATTTCTATCAAATTTACACCCTTCTGCTATGATTTTACCATGTGAACCAAATAATCCACATGCACATCTCTTGCAAAATCAACCAAAGCTAAAAAGTGAGGCTCCAGCTCACAAAACATCGATATAGGGATAAAACCTAGATAATCCATTCTAAAAATGGGAGTGTTGGAAATGGCCCAAGAGGAAGGGCATCTAATTATAACAACAAATCCAACCTATAATCTATCCACATAAATAACTCCACCATATCCTAGACTTGCTCCCTGTCCGACATAATCAAACAAATATTCGAAGAAAAGAGTGATACCAAGTCCAAATTCACCCTAAATCTTCAACTATCCACCAAAATTGCCACACCCAACACTTTCTTAATTTATTTTTCCACCTCCACCATAAAATACAAAAAAACATTAAACAAACATGTTTTGTAAACTAACCCCACAAAGCCGATTTCCTTCCTCTTAGTTTGACCAAAATCTAGAGGCCAACCTATCGATTTGGCACTAAAATGATCCATCTAGCAAAAGATATAAACATAATGAATCTATGCCAAAAAAAAAAACCCAATAAAAAACCAACCTACTATAGTAAATTTTGATGGGCAATCCTTATCATTAAATGCACAAACTAGAAAATCGAGAAAGGCCATTATGAGAAAGATAGGCCCATATAAACACTCCTATCTCGAGAGTCCAACACCATCAAAGTCCAATTCCACACCCTTAGTCTGATGTCATCCTTAGCACCTAAAAGATAAGACAAACAAATGAACTCATTGTCCTTGAAAATCTAATTTCTAGATTTTCACTTTATTTTTTTTCTATTTTTTAATTTTTTTAATAATTTTAAAAAACATTTCAAAAGACCCTATATTGAAAAATGTTTTTATAAAAACACTTTACAATATTGATCCCACATTAATTTATTAATATTTCAAAAAATATCAATAAAACCAAATTTAGCCAGACTATTTATTCTATTAGAGCCTTCTGAAAATGTCCTAGAAGCCCCAAATAAAAGAAGAAACCCAAAAAATCTTCCTAAAAGATGCTATTAGAAATCGATCTACTCCAAATTCCTAAAACCTTCCCACCTTTCACTAAAATTATCCAATCTTTCTTCCTCCCTTTAATTTATCACCATATTTACTAGAAAATCAGTAACTTTATTACTTTCTCAAAAATAGTGAGAATAAATCCAGCCTTCAAAAACTTCCAATTTTGTCCAGATGACATCTAACATATTTTAAATCTTCCATGATTTTTATATTTGACTAGCCAAGGCTTGAATCACCACTTGTGAATCCCATTCAATTTCAAAAAATGAGATTCTATAATCCATAGCCATATTAACCCCTACTACTAAGGCTTGTGTTTTAGCTTCATTGCTGGTGCCATTAGAAATCTTAAAGGAAAGGACTTTAATTAAAGAACTAATGCAATATTTAATTACACATCCTACCCCTAAGGCTCCTAGATCACCTCTATATGCCCCATCAAAGTGAAGTTTGAACCACCTGGTTTTAAGTGGAATCCAAATAGCATCCTTTCTATTTTTCTTATCTTTCTTAAATTAAGAATGATTCAACCATTATGTCAATGTCCCTAACTTGAAACCATCTTTTGATTATCCTCATGTTATCTTCCTGATCTATTTTATATTTTCCTTTTCCCATAATGGAATTGTCTATATGGTCTTGGATTTATTGTTTTTGACTTTCTTTTTATTGGATAGGCCCATTCACCCCTTTCCATATTTTCTAGTTTTAATAATTGGAAGTCGATATGTGGACAAATCTTTCCAAATTTTGAAATAAAATCAACTAAAAATAGAGAAATGAATAGGTTTATTTCTCTACTAAAAATTTGATAATCAAATATAATCAAGCATTATCAAGTAGATTGAGAAACTTATCATTTCTAAGCTAGCATTTTACTATGGAGAATTTTTAGTGCACATATTAAATTTATTTATTTATCTTTTATAATTTATATTTATTGAAATCTTTGTTCCAATTTGAGGTGTTTGATTAATTAGTAGATTTCTCTAATACACATCTGAAATAAATTGTGAATATTGTAAACTAGAACATTAAAATCATTACAGGAGAGAAAAGTCAAGTTGTGCATCTAGGACAAAAGGCAACAAGAAGGAGACAATACTTACAGATTTATGTTGTATTTATAAACCATCTCAACATTGTATAGTACCTATCAACACTATATTGAAGATCCTTGTAAATTAATATGTTTGACTCCATTCCTTAATGTGATAGGTTAGACATTTTTGAATTCACATTTAATATATAGATTGTGTTGATATATTAATAGATTGTGTGGAGGTTAGACATTTTTTAATTCACATTTACCATAAAGCTTACTTATGTGTCCCATTTTGCGGCCAAAGTGGGTTTTAAAATTATATTACATACTTTTACAACATTTAACTCAGATTTAAAAATTATAGTACAATATTTTACAATTTTATAGTACTTAATTTGAGGTATATTTATTTATATGAATACATTTTAGTGAACCCAAACTTTCTTGTACGCCTAATATAAATTCATTTTTATGAACCCAATTTTTTCATGTTGTTCAATGGGGAAAAGTATAATAATGTGCAACATTTAGGGGCTAATGTTATTTTAAAAATTAAGTAATATTTTTCTTAGGATTAAGTTTAGATTTAAATTTACCAACTCAAATTTAAGGTTTGACATATCACTTAGTTTGACTTCAATTTACACTCTATACAAAGGTAGACTAAAGTCCCCATAATGTTGCCTTAATAGGGTGACTTTGGAGTGGTTTTAGGGTGGCTACATAAAGACAATGTTAGTATGAATTTGGAATCCATAATATTACTAAAGAGCAACTAAAAATGTAAATATAAGGTAAACTTCTATTAATTTATAATTGGAATCATTATTTTTTCTCTGCTAGAGTATAATTTTAAAACTTGCATCACATAAAATCTAATAGAGTATGCTCTCCTAACATTTATTTTATATATGTTTTGTGAACTTGTTTATATATGGGTGGTTAGATTAAAATTAAGAATCATTTAACCATTATGATGACGTCCCTAGCTTGAAACCATATTTTGATAATCCTCATGCTATCTTCCTGATCTATTTTATGTTTTCCTTGTCTTATGTTGGGCCTGTTTGTATGGTCTTGGCTTTGGTGTTGTTGATTTCTTTTTTATTGGAAGGGCCCATTCACCCCTTCCACATTTTCTATTTTTAACAATTGGAATTCAATATGTGGATAAATCTTTCCAAGTTTTGAAATCAAATCATCTAGAAATAGAGAAATGATAAGGTTCATTTGATAATAGAATCAAGCATTAATTGAAATCATTTTAGGAGGACAAGATACAAGTTGTGCATCTAGGATAAAAGGCAATAAGAAGGAGACAATACTTATAGATTTATGTTGCATTCATAAAACATCTAAACCATAATCACCTAAAAGTTGTACTTAGATGCTAAGAGTGTCCCTTGAGTTAACTTATTCTTAGCTTAGCCATAGACCCATCCTAGAGCCTTAGGCACACTTTTCTAGTCATTATGCAAAACACAGAGTTCTATATTTAGCTAAAACATAGTCTTAGGATTGTCTTTTCAGATCCCAACCCAATTTTTATAGTAGTTTTTTAGGTGAACATTAGTGCCACATTTGGGACACTACAGCCACAAGGTGCTAATGTCTCCAACTGGGTGTTACTATCCTTAGCCCTAACTCTCTTGAATGGATACTTTTCAAATATGTGTCCCTCTTAAGGTTAGCCTAAGTAAATTTTATTATATGTACAAGCTACATAATTATATAAATACAATTCTAATTTACCTCTATTCTTTAGATGGAAAATAGATGTAAGAGCACATTCAAACCAAAGACAAATTGAGCAAAATTAAGGTATTTGATCCCCATTCTATCCAACTTCTACATACTACCATCTACAACATCCCTAAGCTCAATTCTCAAATATTTAAAAGATCAAACACATTCAAAGTGTCCAAGTCCACTCTCATTCTAGCATTCACTTGAACTTGCATCAAACAATATGTGGGAGAACTACATCAAACTTGATCCCTCTTCGGAGTATTGGTATGTAGGTAACTCTCTTCATAGTGGGGTGTTGAGGATGCCCAACCTATCCTACTAACAAACACACAATTATTGCTCATACCATACTTCCAAGGAGGATTAGGGTTTAAATACTAAATTAAGTTTTTTAGGCACAACATAGAGTTATAGGTTTTATGCATGTAGGAATAAGACCTAAAAACACAAACATAAGTGCTCCCAAAAAATAAGAATAGTCCTACAAAGGGGACACTACTGCCACTTTGATGTTGTCCATATGGGGCGTTACTATCCAGTGAGCAAATAGATTCTAAAATCCTCTTTATGACACTCATAACTATCTAGAAATTAGTTTTCAGAACCTAGATCATCCACGACAGTCACTTTTTAGATAAGTCTATATTTATGCCTATTTATTAATATTTTTAGAAAGTCAAAAGAGGTCAAAATCTATAATAAATTAGTGCTTAATTATTGCATATTATTTGACCAATTTAGACATATTAGCCCTTTAATCTAAACATAGGATTTACATAGTTAGAGCCTAAAAGGTTAAATCATCAACATTGTATAATACATATCAACATTGTACTAAAGGTCCTTATAAACTAGTATGTTCAACTCCATACTTTAAAGTGATAGGTTAGACATTTTTGAATTCACATTTAATGTACAAATTATGTCGATATATTTACAACAATGTGTAAACAAACTAAGAGAATTTTATCCCCATCTATTAGATTACATGTTTTATTGAGTAACTAATTAGGCAATGTTTACTCTATTATATATGTTGTAAAATGCTTAATTAACATAGGTGGATTTATATGAATATGTTTTGGTGAACACTAATTGTTCTATTAAGTCTATAATACATTTTTATGAAACCAAATTTTACATGATGTTAGGTGGGGTAAAGCTTAGTAGTGTGTCCCATTTTGGAGCCAAAGCAATTTTAAAAATTATAGTACAAAATTTTACAATTTTAAGTTAAATTTAAATTTGCCTCTCAAGTCAACCTAAGTAAAAAAAAATTCATGATTAAATTCATATTTAAATTTTCCTTTAAGTTACCTTAATTTCAAATTAACCCATTAAATTAAAATTAAAATTCGTACTTATAAATTAGTTTGATTTATGTACACTCTATACAAAAATAGGCTAAAGTCCATCTACAATTGCCTTAATAGGGTGTCTTTGGAGTGATATTAGGGTTGATTTGTAAAGACGATGTTAGGGTGACTTTAGAATCCATAAGTTTATTGAAGAGAAACCACCAATGTAAACATAGAGGCATCTTGAATTAATTTATAAATAGAATAATTATTATGTTCTTTACCAACATCCAATTTAAGAACAACTTTCATTACATAAAATCCAACATACATTTACAAAAGGTTTTTTGTTTATATTAGGCATACTGTTAGCAATAATAGTCGATGCATGTAAGTTTAGGGCCATTTATAAAGGTTTGGAAAAGGTTAAAACCAAATTAAATGTAATTATATCTTTAAAATCCCACAAGAGTGGGTTAATACAGAGCTTGAAAACATATTTAGACATAAGATAAACATGCAATAAACCTTACAAGAGAAAGTTTCTTAAACAAAACCTAAGTATTAATATTAAATTAATATTCATTTTAATATATAATATTGATAATAATGTGTATACACATAAAAATGGACTCTTGGCATTTAGTTATTGTCATTTCATATATGTTTAGCAATTTTTTTTATGTATAGGTGATTAGCATAAATTTGGTTTCATATAACCATTATGTTGACTTCCCCAACTTGAAATTAGTTTCTATTATCCTCATGAAATCTTCCTTATCTATTTTATGTTTTCTTGGTTTTGTGTTAGGGCCATCTCAATGTTCTTGGTTTTATTGTTTGTTATCAGATTTTATTAGATAGATCCATTCATTCCTTCCCACCTTCTCTATTTCAATCATTGGAAGTCTATATGTGGATAAATCTATCCAAATGTTGAAATAAAGTCACTTATAAATAGAGAAAGGATTAGGTTCATTTGATAATAAAATAGAATCAAGCTTTAATAAGTAGATTGGATAATTTATCAAGTCTAAGGTAACATTGTATTGTGGAGTATTTTTGACATACACACTAAAGTTATTTATTTATTTTTTTACAATTTCTATTTATTTACATATTTGTTCCAATTTAAGGGGTTTGATGAATTAGTAGGTTTATTTAATAGACACCCTCAAAGAAAACTTGATCATTGTAAACTAGAAATTTTAAATCATTATAGTAAGACAATATTCATGTATTTAGGACAAAAGGCAACAAAGTGGAGGCAATGTTTATATATTTATCTCATATTTGGAATATACATCTCAAGACAATATAGTACTTATTAGCACTTTAGGGCATGCCCTCATAGACTACTCTGATCAACTCCATACTTTATGTTAATAGGTTAGTCATGTTTGAATTCACATTTAACTTTATATTGTGGTGACATATTTACAACAACATGTAAACAAGCTAAGAATATTATGTTCCCGTACATTTGATTATGTATTTTTTTGAACAACTAATTAGGTATTTTTGATTTATTTTATATATTTTATAGTACTTAATTTGAGGTAGGTTTATTTATATGAATATATTTTAGTTAACCTTAATTGTCTTACTCCTACTAGAAATTTATTTTTATGAACCCAATTTTTGCATGTTACTAGATAGGACAAAACATAATAATGTGCACCATTGAGGGTTCAAAGTTGTTTTAGAAATTAAGTACAAAATTTTGCATGATTAAAGTTAGAACTAAATTTGCCTTAAAATTATCTTAAATCTAAATTAACCCATTGACATAAAATTTAAAGTTATACATATAACTTAGTTTGAATTTAATGTACACTATATATAAAGATAGTCTAAAGTCCCCTAAGGTTATCTTAATAGGGTGGATTTATAAAGTTGATGTTATAATGACTTGATAAAATATTCTAATAAACTCCATACTTAAAGATGATAGGATGGTAATTTTTGAATTCACATTTAACATACAGTTTGCAGTGACAAACTTGCAACAACTTGAAAATAAACTAAGAAAAATATTTTCCTAGATATTTGATTACATGATTTATTGAACAACAAATTATGTAATGTTTACTATAATTTATAATACTTAATTTGATGTAGGTGTATTTATATGAATACATTTTATTTAACCCCAATTATCTTAGTCTTACTATTTAAGATTAATTTTTAGTAACCCAATTTTTGCATGTTTTTAGGTGGGGTAAAGCATAACAATGTGTACCATTTTGGGGCCAAAATTGTTTGAAAAACTAAATAATTTTTTTTTTCACATAAGTCATATTTAAATTTGCCTTTAAGTTACTTGAATTACGAATTATACCATTAAAGTCAAATTTAAATTTGTACATATAACTTAGTTTGACTTATGTACACTTTATACAAATATAGGATAAAGTCCACCTATAGTTGCCTTAATAGGGTGTCTTTGGAGTGAAATTAGGATGGCCTTGTAAAGACAATTAATGAACCAAAATAATATAAAGACAAAAAAATATAATAGGCTAAGATTTTGAATAATAACTTGTATTTATTATTATTGAATGATTTAAATAATTAAAAACCATGCACAAATAATTCTCAACTTAGAATTGGAGTTGACATGCAAAATTCAGAACTATAAAAATAAATAAAACTTGACCTGCTATTTTTAACAATTGCTATTTTCATTAATTTTTACATGCAAGTACACACATCTCTAAAAATCTCCAAAAATGAACTAAACTCTAAAATGAACCTATTAGATGAATTTCAACTAATGTTCAAGTCTGATTACAAAAATAGACAATTTTTAAATTTAGAAAAAAACTTGAAAATAAAATAAATCTATAATTTCAAACCTTCAGATGGTCATGTATGATCTCCAAAAATATAGAAATGTCCCATGGGCTCAAATGAATCCAGTCATTTTGGTGTGAATATGGGATCAAACAAAGCTACATATCAAAGGTTATGGCCGCTACAAGTTTGACCTCTTTTACTGCATCAACATTGTTAGGGTGAATTTCAAATCCATAAGTTTATTGAATAGATACCATGAAAGAAGGTGAGAAAGTTGAGAAATTTTTACGTCAGGTAACAAAATCATGAGCTGAATTAATTACACTTGGAGAAAAAATTGAGGACAAGCTATTGGTTTCGATCATGTTGATATCTCTCCCCTTTAAATTTTGAATATTCATCATGATATTGAACATCATAAAGCAAGTAGTGTCTTTCAAAGAACTAGCAAATTTAATTCAACAAGAAGAATCCACCCAGTCGGTGCATAAAGAGTTCAAGGATAAAGCCTTGATTTCCAAGCAGTGTGGTTCAAATTTCATAAAAGGACCACCAAAATAGACACACAAATAGTATAAATCTAAAAAGGCTAAAATATGGTGTAATTTTTACCACACCAATATGCATAATACTAATAGATGCTGATATAATTCCTTGACACAAGGCTCATCCAGTCAAGAGGGCACATCAAGTAGAGATGAGTCACATAAATCCAAGAGACATCCTCAATGATAGAAGAAGCATAAACATGTAGCGATATAAAATATATAGGATGATGTTTCTAAAGAGGAGGTACCTAAAAAATTAGAATACAAAAATGCATATGAGAATGTTGTTCTTGTCTCCCAAATATTGACACACATGAGCAAAGTTTAGTTGATTGACTCTCGCACTAGCAAGCATATGAAAGGTTGTAAGGAACTACTTGATTCATTCACAACTCAACCCATTGAAGATAGAGTTCAAATTAAAGATGATAAAGAGTATGTTGTATAAGGAATTGGCATTGTCACCATTCCTTTTGAGACATGAACCTGTACTTTCACAAAGGTACTATTTATCCCTAGCTTGACAACAAATCTCTTGTCTATAATTCATCTCTTGAATCATAAGGTTAAGGTAGAGTTCATGATCAAGAATGAAACAAAATCCTATCTCCTCTCATGATATGGTTAGGTCATTATTAGAAATTTTTTAAAGGATCAATTATTTTCCTTAGATGCAATTTCATTCGATATTATCATTCTCTTTGCCTCTACAATAGAATCTAAAGCACTGTGAAATTATCAATATGGGAACCTTTTTGTTGGTTCTTTATACTAGCACATCTCTAAGGCCATGGTTTATGGAATTCCTCAGTTGTCTCATTCTTTACCTGTATGCCCTGGATGCCTTGCCATTAAACAACATAGGGTCATGTTCAAGCTGAGTTCATCATAAGCCAAGGATCATCTCGATGTGGTACGTACTAATCTATGCATATTTCTACCTACTTCTTTCCAAGGATTAAATTAATTTCAGTTGTTTGTTGATGATTTATATCTCAAGACAAGGGTGTTCTTTCTAAATAATAACAATGAAGCCTTAACTCATTTAAATTTCTTATACCAGCTTGTTGTCACCCTGTCAGGGAGACCTTTTTGACTCCTCTTAGATTGAGGGGAGGAATTCACGTCAAAGGAATTCTTGACATTCTTAAAGTAAAACGGCATCAAACAACACCTAACTGCTCCCTATACACCATAATAAAATGGAATAGTAGAGAGATAAAATTGTTTAGTCATGGAGATGGCTCGTTACATGCTTTATACTATGAAGTTGGATACACCATTCTAGACAGAAGTAGTTTAGACAATTGTATATCTTCTCAATAGGTCACCTACAAATATCTTGCATGAGAAGACACCAGAAGAGGTATGGAGTGGTCATAAAATTTTGATTTCTCATCTTAGAGTATTTGGTTGTACATCTTATATACATGTCCCTGCTAAAAAGAGGAAGAAGATTGAATCAAAGACACTCCAGTGCCTTTTATTGGGGTATAATACTACCTTACAAGCATATCCTCTCATAGATCCTGAGATAAAGAAAATATATGAAAGTCAATATGTGGTTGGAGATGAGTCATAATTCTACTCATTGTCATAGAAGGAGGTAGAACATACCACCTCTCATAGACCATTCCCATAGTTAAGTGATGATAATGAAGAATCTTCTCAGAAATAATGTGAACTACAAGGAGAATTATTTATTGATCTTGAAAATTAGAAGATAATTATTCATTAAATCAGTAGAAGCATCAACCTCCAAAATAGGTAGATAGCACCATCAGGGACTCACACCTAAACTCTAATCTAGATACTTCATCAGGAGATTAGACCAAAAGATAAGTGAGATAAGAAGTTAATCTCACACTGATGAGTTCAATAGTTGACAATACCAAACCCAAGGTAGTTTGAGAGGATTTATGTCAACCTCAATGGAAGAAGGCCATGTATGTTGAATACAATACCCTCATAAAAAATGGGATGTGGAAACCTGTTGATATTCTTATAGCAAATAAATCCATTGGCTATAATTGGATTTTGTAGATAAAATACAAGGCAGATGGAACTATCAACAAATACAAAGCACAACTTGTTGTAAAGGGATACGCTTAGCAAGAAGGAATTGATTATGAGGAGACCTTTGCACCCACTGCTAAGATCAAGACCATCAAAGTTTTTTTCACACTCGTAACACAAAATTGATGAAAGATTCAATAGATGGACGTGAAAAGTGCATTCTTAAATAGTGATCTCAAAGAAGTATACATGACCTAGGCAGAAATCTTCATTGACGAACAACAATGACATAAGGTATATTATCTAATAAAGTAAATTTATGGACTTAATCAAGTACCAAAGGCATGGTACACTAAGATTGATGAACATCTATTGCAACGTAGATTCATTCATAACCCCTCGGATACTAATTTGTATATCAAGAAGGTAGGCAAAAAAATTATCATTCTAATTTTGTATGTGGATGATCTTGTTATCATAGAAAGTTTAGATGAACTTGTTGAATAAGTAAAGAATGAATTGAATAAATATTTAGACATGAGATATTTGGGGCTACTTCATTATTATCTTAGCTTGGAGATATTGAAAAAGCAGAATCATATTTTTGTCTCACAGATGAAATATGCCATGATGCTCCTTGATAAATATGAGATGACATATTGTAAACCAATGTCAAATTTGATGGAGAAAGGTTTTTAACTATCTCAATTTAAAGAGTCGTCTGAAGTAGATGAAACTCACTATAGGCAGCTTGTTGGGAGTCTCATTTACAAAATGATTTATACCAGACCAAATATATGCTTTATTATCATTTATCTTTCAAGATTCATGCAAGAGACAAAGAAGTGTCATTAGGTTGCAACGAAGCATGTTTTGAGATATGTCCAAGGTACAGTCTATTATGGTCTGGAATACAAGAAGAACTCAATTTTCTTCTCAGACTATGTTAGATCTATTGATGATAGGAAATCAACCTCATGGTATATTTTTTTATCTTGTATATGGACCAATTTCATGGATAAGTAAGAATAAATATGTAGTTTCTATCTCATCCATAAAGGTAGAATATTGTGTTGCATGAGGAGCTGTGAACAAGGTAATTTGGTTATGTTGCATTCTGTCTGACATAGTTATTCCTGAAAATCAGCCACATTCTTTTCTATGACAATTAGGGTGTGTTAAATCTTGTCAAGAATCCAATATTTCATGAGATTACCAAACACATTGAGGTCTAGTGACACTATATTCAAGAACAAGTCTTCAAAAAACACATTCAGCTATAGTATTGCCCAATAGATTTGTACCTAGTAGATATACACATCAAGTCACTTGGCAAGGTGAAATTTGATTTATTTCATGGGTACATTTGTAAAAATGATGTAGTAAAGGGGGGAATGTTAGTGTGGCATTAATATCACATTTGTTATCATAACATCTAGTAGCTAGCATTAGACAGTTACATTACAGTTGATGGATTACGGTTTTGTTAACCATATTGAAATGAATTATGTACTATATAAATTTCCCCCTTTATTCATCTATAAAACATCAAATCTTATTTTCTCATACAAATTCATCTAAGTTTAGGTCCATTTATAAAGGCTGGGTGAGGTTAAAACCAAATTAAATGCAATTAGATCTTAGAAATCCCAAAAAAAAAAGGTTGATATAGATCTTGACAAGAGAAATATACATAAGATAAACATGCAATAAACCCTAGGAGAGAAGGTTTCTTAAAAAAAACCTAAGTATTCATATTACATTAATATTCATTTTAATTTAAAATATTGATAACAATGTGTATACACCTAAAAATGGACTCTTAGAATTTAGTTATTTACATTTTATATATGTTTATTGATTTTAAATATGTTTAGTGATTTTTTTAATGTTTAGCTTAAATTAGGCATCATTTAACCATTATGTTGACTTTCCTAGCTTGAAATTATTTTCTGTTATCCTCTTGAAATCTTCTTTATCTATTTTATTTTTTATTGGTTCTATGTTAGAACCATCTCAATGGTCTTGGCTATATTATTTGTTTTCCCAATTTTATTAGATGGACTGATACACTCATTTCCACCTTTTCTATTTTTAACCATTGGAGGTTGATATGTGGACAAATTGTCCAAATGCTGACATAAAGTCACTTATAAATAGATAAAGGATTAGGTTAATTTGATAATCAAATATAATCAAACATTATCAAGTAGATTGGATAAATTATCAATTTTAAGGTAGCATTATATTGTGGAGCACTTTTGGCATACATACTGAGGTTTTTATTTATTTATTTGATATATCTATTTATTTACATATTTGTTCCTCTTTAAGATCTGTGATGAATTAGTAGATTTCTATAATAGATAGCCCCAAAGAAAACATGAACATCATAGACTGAAAATTTTAAATCATTACAGGTAGACAATAGCCATATATTTAGGATAAAAGGCAACAAGAGGGAGACAATGTTTATATATTTATGTTATATTTAGAATACATCTCAAGACTATATAGTCCTCATCACCATTGTAGGACATGCTCTAATAGACTACTTTGATCAACTTCATACTTTAAGTTAATAGGTTGATCATTTTTGAATCCACATTTAACTTTATATTATTGTGACATATTTACAACAACTTATAAACAAGCTAGGAATATTATGTTCCCTATATTCGATTACATGTTTTATTGAAAAATTAATTAGGTATTGTTTATTATAGCTATATAATTTATAATACTTAATTTAAGGTAGGTTTTTTTATATGAATACATTTTAGTTAAGGCCAATAATCTTACTCTTACTAGAAATTTATTTATATGAACCAAATTTTTGCATGTTGCTAGTGGGGCAAAGCATAATAATGTGAAATATTTAAGGGTCAAAGTTGTTTAAAATATTAAATACAAAATTTTATATGATTAAATTTAGATTTGAATTTTCCCTTAAGTTAGCATAAATCTAAATTAACCCATTAGAGTCGAATATAAAGTCTTACATATAACTTAGTTTGAATTTAATGTCCAGTCTATAGAAAGATAGGCTAAAGTCCCCCTAAGGTTGTCTTAGTAGGGTTAATTTGGAGTGACGTTAGGGTGGGTTTCTAAAGATGATGTTGCGATGACTATGGGATGCATAAGCTTTTCAAAGAGCAATCACGAATGTAAACAAAAGGGGAGATTGCTTCAATTTATAATTAGATTTTTTTTTTCTTTGCCATAGTTCAATTTAAAAACAACTTGTATTACATACAATCTAATATAATATGTTCCCCTAGAGTTTATTCAATATTATTTAATATATGTTTTGTGCAGTTATTTATATATGGATGGTTAGCTTAAATTATGCATCATTTAACCATTATGTTTACTTCCATGGCTTGAAACCATCTTTCAATTATCCTTATGGTATCTCCCTAATCTATTTTATGTTGTTCTTGTCCCAATTTGGATTGTCTATATGTTCTGTGATTTTTTGTGTATCTAGGATAGAAGGCAACAAGAAGGAGACAAAAATTAAGTATAAAAATTTGTATGGTTAAATTTAAGTTTGCCTTTAAGTTATCATAAATCCAAATTAACCCATTAAACTCAGATTTAAAGTTTTACATATAACTTAGTTGGACTTCAATTTACACTTTATATAAAGATAGGCTAAAGGCCCCCTAAAGTTGCCTTCATAGGGTGACTTTAGAGTGGCATTAGGGTGGCTTTGCAAAGATGACATTAGGATGACTTTGGAGTCCATATAATTATCGAAGAGCAACTAAAAATGTAAACACAAGGGTAGCTTGCATTAATTATAATTAGAATCATTATTTTATTCTCTACCAGAGTATAATTTCAAAAGAACTTGCATCACATAAAATCCAATAGAGTATGTCCTCTTAGCATTCAATTAATACTATTTTATATATGTTTTGTGCACTTGTTTATATATGGGTGGTTAGCTTAAATTAGGAATCATTTAACCATTATGTTAATGTCCCTAGCTTGAAAACATCTTTTGATTATCCTCATGTTATCTTCCTCGTGTATTTAATGTTTTCCTAATCCCATGTTTGGATTGTTTGTTTGGTTTTGGCTTTGTTGTTTTTACTTTTCTTTTTATTGGATAGGTCAATTCACCCATTTCCATATTTTCTAGTTTTAACAATTGGAAGTCAATATGCAAACAAATATTTTCAAATTTTAAAGTCAAATTAACTAGAAATAGAAAAATGAGTAGGTTTATTTGATAGTCAAATAGAATCAATCATTATCAAGTGGATTGGGGAACTTATCATTTCTAAACTAGAATTATATTGTAGAGCATTTTTAGTGCACATATTAAAAATTTTTATTTATCTTTTGTAATTTATATTTATTAAAATCTTTGTTCTAATTTGAAACATTTGATGAAATAATAGATTTATCTAATACACATTTCCAAATAAATTGTCGATATTGTAAAATGAAAAATTAAAATCATTACAAGAGGATAAGAGAAAAGTTGTGCATCTAAGACAGAAGGCAACAAGCAGACAATACTTACATATTTTTATTACATTTGTTGTTAGATATGTGGAAACACAATGCCTTATTTTATTTTAATGGAAAATCCTGAAACCTACATTTGCTATGGGAAGCCTGTAGAAGAAACCTATATTTGTAATAGGTAACATGTAGAAGAAACTTGTAGTTTCTATGGGTAGCCTGTAGAAGACTCCTGCAGTTGTTATGGGTAGTCTTACAAAAAACTTGCTGTTATTATGGGCAACTTGTAGGTGAAAACTGTAGTTGCTATAGGTAGCATGTAGATGAAAACTTGTAGTTACTGTGGGAAACCTATAGGTGAAGACTACAGTTGTTACGGGTAGCTTGTAGATGAAAACTTGCAATTACTATGGGCAATTTGTAGGTGAAAACCTACAATTTTTGTGGGTAGCCTATAGATGAAGCCTATAGATACTACGGGTAACTTGAAAATAGAAAGCATGCAACTTGACCAATGTTATGGTCTTCTAGATATAAGTGCTATTATAAATTGATAGGAATAGGTTATTGTCAAATTTTAGTCCTAATGTTGTGGATTGATATAAGTACTATGTGGTTAGGGTTACATTGGTCATGGATCTGTGTTAGTAGGGTCATGAAGGTCTGTTGTTAATGATGCTCTTGTAGGCATTGATTGAATGTAGGAGAAACTTGAGGATGGTCAGATGATGATTTGTCAACAACTCGTGCATCACTGTCATAGTCATATGACTATTTAAAGTAGTTTGTTTTTAATATCTATAAAAGATTGTAACTGTAAGAAGTTAGAATATATTTTGTACTTCCTTATTTTTCAAGGAAGTTGTAATAGATTTTAACTGTAGGAAGTTAGAACAGATTTTGTACTTCCTTATTTTTAGTCATCATCACATTAAAAGTCAGAAAAGTGGCAAAACAATTATGTATATGTGATTTATAGATAAAAATAAATGGTGCTAAGTAGTAATTGACAGAGAGAAAATTATCTTCAGACAAAGGTGTTGCCAAAGTGCTCTGATATAGAGACTGAGGGGCAGGGAGTGCTAGGCACCTGTATAAATTCTTTTGGAAGTTTGAATAGAAGAATTACTAAGTTTCTTGGTGGAAGCAACCCAACATTTGGGTGAACCATGTTAAATATTGTGTCAGTATTTTTATATGTTGTTTTTCAGCATCTCTTATTTCTCTACTTTTGCATGTATTTATAATTCCATATTTTTTTGTTTAACTTGCAAGTACACATTTAGATTATTTTAAATCTGTGGGTTATAAATTAGATTTTGATACAAATTTGTAAACTCAATTATTTTGATCTAGGTAATTGAGTAATACTGTATGTAATAAAATCTTGAAATTTCTTGTATTTAAACCAATAAGTGGTATCAGAGCCATCTTTGTGTGGTTTTGTGTACTGTTTTTCAAGTTATAAATCTCTGTAGGATCTCAGACTCAAAGTAATATCTTCTCAAGTGGGAGATCTTGAACAATAGAAGATGATGGAAGAAGAGTGGTTAATAAGTTTAATGGACAAAATTTTATTTTGTGGAAGATGCAGATAATTGACTATCTGTATCAATAGGGCCTCTATCTACCGCTTGATGGAAAGGCAAAAGGATAGGAAAAGAGAATAGATGAGGAATAGAATGTCTTGGATAGAAAAGATTTGGGAACCATAAGGCTTTGCTTAGGAGGAAGTGTTGCCTCCAATATATCTAAAGAAAAGACTACAGAAGAACTTATGACCACCTTATGCAAGTTGTATGAGATGCCTTCAGCAATAAATAAGGTGTATCTAATGAAGAGGTTATTCAACTTGAAAATGAATGAGAATTTAAGTGTAGTTGAACATTTGAATGATTACAATACTATTACAAATCAGTTGACTTCTTTGAAAGTGAAACTAGATGAAGAAGTAAAGGTTTTCTTGTTACTATATTCCCTGCCTGAATCTTGGAATAATCTTGTGATGGTTGTGAGTAACAATGTGTCTAGGAGCAATACTTTTAAAATGGAGGATGTTGTTAGTGTTATAATCTCTGAAGAACTTAGAATGAATACATCTAGTGACAATTCAACAAGAAATGCACTAAATGTTGAATCTAGAGGGAGACAAAATAATAGATAGAGGAGCAAGAGCCATGGATCAAAGGGAAGATATTTATCTTCCAAACATAGATCCAAGTCAAAAGGAAGAAGTGTTATATGATGGAACTATGAAAACTCTAGCCATATGAGAAAGCAGTGTTGGGCTCCTAAAAATAATCACAAGGAGCAACAAAATAATGATAATAACTAGTAGGCAAATATTGCCTCAAGTGATACTACTACGGTGTATCAAGATTCTTTAGTTTTGTCATGTGATACAAAGGTTGAGTCATGGGTGATTGACTCAGGGGCATCTTTTCATGCTACTTTCAATCCCAAGTATTTTACAACCTATGTAAGTGGAAAGTTTGGCCAAGTTTTCTTGGGAGACAATGAACCCTATGATATTGTTGGCAAAGGGTCAGTAAAGATCAAGCTACAAAATGGAAATGAATGGATACTCAAAGAAGTAAGACATGTGCCAAGTCTTACCAAAAATCTTATTTCTGTAGGTCAATTGGTAGAAGATGGATGTACTGTTACTTTCAATGCAGAATCCTAGAAGGTGACAAAAGGTAATCTTATTGTAGCCAGAGGGAAAAAGGAAGGCATCTCTATTTTCTACATGTATTTATTATTCCATATTTATTTGTTTAACTTGCAAGTACACATTTATATTATTTGTAATCTGTGGGTTACAAAGTAGATTTTGATATAGATTTGTAATCTCAATTATTCTAATCTGGGCAATTGAGTAATATTGTATGTAATAAAATCTTGAAACTTTCTATATTTTACCCAACATTTGTAAAACATCTCAACACTGTATAGTACCTATCAACATTGTACGGAAGGTCCTTATAAACTAATATGTTCAACTCTATACTTTTAGGTGATAGGTTAGATATTTGATATTTCATTTGTTAATTAATGCCTCTTAATGTTAATTTTGTAATGATTTTATATAAACCTAAAACAAGTCTAGCCCAAAAAACTACCATGTTAATTTTTAAAATTCACAAGGGAAACTGAAAACTTCTTATGCATTATCAACAACCATGCTATGAACAACAATAGAATGTTTTTCCTGAGGGAAGGATGATGCATCACATATATTTTGAGCCCAAAGGATTAACTTGTGAGAAACCCATCTAAAAATTCTTGCAATGCTTTAGCTCTTTCTGCCATGTTTTCCCAAGCTGGAAACACCAATTTAAAGTGGTCCAAAAAATTCAAAGAAATTTCAAGTAGACTAGTGAGGTGATTGTGTGCAATCTAAATAGTTTTGATTATATATTTGGCCTACATTGCCTTTGTATATTTGAAATAATATTTGGAGGCATGGTCAATGACTTTTGATCCAACTTAAATGAGCCAAAATTTCAGTGCCTTTAGAAATATAGATTTCTAAAGGTTTAACATAATCAATGCCAGACTGAAAACTTGACTAAGTAAACCATGATTTTTAACTTAATGAACATTACCAAAAAAGAAGGTAAGACATACCCCAATAGTTTTTAACATAAAACTAGGGCTCATATTTTCCCATTTAGCATCGTATAGGAAAAGATCCCTCCTTATCCTTGAGGGATTCCACCGTATTGAGGTCTCCACAAATTAGATAGCTAGAGAAACGTTGATTATGAGCTACCATCACCATAAATTAATTAACATTATTAATCCTCATAAAATTACTCCAAATATCAAGTGTAACCAAAATAACCCAATGTGATGGGTTTTCTCTTAAGGTGATTAGTGTGAAATTTTTTTGAGAAGTAAAAATATTGGAACCGCCACATCCAACCATATGTGAAATGGAAAATTGAATTGCATTTAAGAAAATACATTTTAGAGAACTCTGTATAAAAAATCCTTAAATTTTAATTTTTTGCAAAATCACGAAATATGAAGCACTAAACCACCAATAAGTGGTTTGCACATATATTTTTTTTTAAGAGGATTGTGTGAGACCTCAAACATTTCAGGAGAGAATATTCAAAAATAATATTCCAAGAGTTGTCTAATGAATTAGTAGATTTATTTAATAGACATCCCAAAAGAAAACTTTAACATTTTGTATTGGAATATTTAAATCATTACAGCATGACAATATTCAAGTTACGTGTTTAGGACAAAAGGCAATAAGAGGGATGTTAGCGTAGCTAATATCGTATTACATTGTTAGGTTTCAGTTATCGGTTATGTAGCATCGGTTATATGCTTGCCGGCCTGGTAGTTGGAGCCACGTAACAGACTTTTGATTGTATATAATCACATCTTCCCTCTGCAATAAATCAATCAAGCTTTCCATTAGCTATCATCTGGTATCAGAACAGCCGTGGAAAGATCGATGCATCCTAGCCTGGAAACAACAGTTGAAAGCCTGACCAGGAGGCAACAGAAGCGTAAGGAAGAACGCAACGATGCCTGAGATTGTAGTCTGCCAAGAGTGCAGAATAAGACTCCTGGAAAAAACTTGTGACCTGTGCAGTGTGCCTGATCAAGAACTCTCTCCTTCACTTCATCTGGTAGAAGTCCGAGCGAGCCAAGCCATCAGAGCGTGCAACACTAATAGAGCGGCACCTGAAGAAGCTTATTGATGCTAGCAAGAGAAGAAACGTGGGAAATAGCCTGTCAGATCAATGCAGTTGATGCCTGAGACATAGAAGCCTAAAGTCAAAGTGTTGAAAGCCTGATCAGTGCTGATTGATGCACGAAAGGATGCAATAGTCTTTTGAAAGGTGCCTTTACACTGGAAGCCGGCCGAGCAGCAAAAGCTAGTAGAAGTCCAATGCCAAGAGACTGATCGATGCTGGAAGTCTGAAGCAGATATTGCTGCTAAGAAGACTCGAGCAAAACCTTGTAACGTACATACTTTTAATACTGAATTTTGAAGCAATAAATACGGATTTGTTAGCTTTGTAAAATTTTGTATAAAGTAAAAAAAATAAAAAAAGTCTGCACCCAAACTCCTCTTGTCCGATGCCCAACTCATCAAAAGGCCGAATCCGAATTTCATAGTGTGGAAGATGAAGATGCGAACAATTCTTCAATTCGAATAATTATGGGGCATCATCACTGGTGTGGTGACCCATCCTGTTGGAATTGATGAGTAAGTCAAATATGACAAATCAAATACAAGAGCCCTGATGTTGATCACACTCAGAGTCACTAACGAGGTTCAACCTCATATTCTAGATGCGTCGACATCGAAAGAGGCTTGGGACATTCTATCTACCATAAACAAGGTGAAGAATTAGATGAAAATACTCTGTCTCCAATCCAAGCTTCATACTCTTAGTATGAAAAATGGTGAGAAAGTTGAGGAATTCTTATGTTGGGTAGTAGAACTATGAAGAAAATTGATTGTGTTTGGAGGAAAGATCAAGGACAAGATGTTGGTTTTGATCACATTGAGATCTCTCACCTCTCAATTTTGCACGTTCATCATGACACTAAATATCACAAAGCAAGCAGTGTCTTTTAAGGAACTGGGGAATCTGCTTCAACAAAAATAAGCCATTCAGTTCATGCAAGAAGATTTCGAGGATAAAGCCCTAATTTCCAAGCAATATGGTTCAAAATTCTCAAAAGGACCACCAAAGCAAACACAACAACAACAAAAATCTGAAAAGTCAAAAAGATGGCATCATATTTGTTGTACCAATACACATGATACTTATAGCTGCTAGTATAATGCCTTGACATAAGGCTCATCCAGTCAAGAGGGAACATCTAGTAGAAATGATTGTCATAAATCCAAAAGACATCCTAAGCGATGGAAGCATCATGGACATGTAGTGTCACAACATCAATAGGATGATGAATCTAAAGAGGAGGTACCTAAAAAAGCAAAATGCAATGGCACATATAAGGATATTGTTCTTGTCTCCCAAACCTAGACACACATGAGCAAAGTTTGGTTGATCGACTCTAGCACTGGAAAGCATATGACAGGATGCAAGGAACCATTTGATTCATTGATGACTCAACCCATTGGAGATTGGGTTTGAATTGTAGACAATAAAGAGTATGTTGCAGAAGAAATTGAGACTATCACCATTCTTCTCGGGACACAAACCATACTCTCACAAAGGTATTGTATTTCACTGGCTTGACAACAAATCTCTTATCTATAAGTTAGCTCTTAAATCATAAGGTTAAGGTAGAGTTCATGATCAAGAATGGAACAAAATCCCATTTTCTCTCACAAGAAGGTCAGGTGATTGCCATAGCTTTTTTGAAGGATCGATGATTTGCCCTAGATGCAGTCTCATCCAATGATGTTTCTTTCTTTGCCTCTATGATAGAATCTATAACATTATGGCATTATCAATATGGGTACCTTTTTGCTATTTATTTGTACCAGTTCATCTCTAACGCCATGGTCCGTGGACTTCCTCAGCTGTCTCATTCTTTGCCTATATGCCCTAGATGCCTTGACAAAAAACAACACAAGGTTTCATTTGAGCCAAATTTCTCAAAAGACAGGTAACATATTGATGTGGTACATACCGATATGTGTAGACCCATGCCTACTTCTTTCTAAGGATTCAATTAATTTTAGTTGTGTGTTGATGATTTATTTCACAATACATGGGTGTTCTTTCTCAAGAAGAAGAGTGAAGCCTTAACTCATTTTAAGGTCTTATACCACTTTGTCATCACCCAATTAGGGTAGCCTCTTCAATTCTTCTACTCAGATCAAGGGGAGAATTCACATCAAAGGAATTTTTAGCATTCTTGAAGTAACATAGCATCAACTGATTGTTCCCTATATACCCCAGTAGAATGGAAGAGTAGAGCGATGCAATCATTTAATCATGGAGATGGCTCACTACATGCTTTCCACTAAAAAGTTGGATGTGCCATTCTAGGTAAAAGTAGTTCAAATAGTTATATATCTTCTCAACATGGTACCTATAAAGATCTTGCATTATAATATGATAGAAGAGGTATGGAGTGGTCATAAACCGTTGATCTTTCATCTTAGAGTGATTTGTTTTACATCTTATATACATGTCCCTACTAAAAAAAGGAAGAGGATTGACCCAAAGACAACCATGTGCCTCTATTGGGGTATAATATTACCTCAAAAGCATATCATCTAATGAATCCTAAGATAAAGAAGATACATGAAACTTGAGATGTGGTTTTTGATGAGTCAGCATTCGACTCATTACCAAAAAAGGAGCCATAACATACAACCTCTCATAAAATGTTCCCATAGTTAGATGATGAGAATGAAGAATATTCTCACAAAGAAGGTTAGCTACAAGGAGAATTGTTCATTGATCTTGGAAATCTGAAATATAATTCTTCATCGAATCAACATTAGCATCAACATCTAAAATGGGTAGAAAGCACCATTAGGGAATCACAACTGAACTCCAATCTAGATACTTCATTAGGAGTTCAGATTAGAAGGCAAGCAAGACATGAATTTAATCTTGCACTGATGAGTTCAGTAGTTGACAACACCGAACCAGAGATAGTTTGAGAGTTTTTATGTCAACCTCAGTGGAAGAAGGCCATGGATACTGAATATGATGTCCTCATTAAAAATGGGACATGGGAAATTTTTGATCTTCCTATAGCAAAGAAATCTATTAGCTACAAATGGATATTCAATATAAAGTACAAGGTAGATGTATCTATCGACAAATATAAAACATGACTTGTTGCAAAAGGATATGCTTACCAAGAAGGAATCGATTATGAGGAGACCTTTGCACCTACTACTAAAATTAAGACCATCAAATTTATTTGTGCACTCATAGAATAAAAAGGATGGAAGCTTCAATAGATGGACGTGAAAATTGCATTCTTAAATGGTGATTGTTGGCATCAAATTGTGCACCCTATGACACTCTATTCAGCTCCTACAATTTGATGCAACATTGAATCATCTCTCAAGTTGTGGGGAACTTGTAAGGGAGATGATCTCTAGGATTGAAAGGGATAGCTCCCTAGATTCTTCTTTAAGATGCCTATCACCTAATCTAATGCTTGTTCAAGGAACAGGTTTAGAATTTTTGCATGAAATGGAATCTATACTAAAGAGGTAATACACCAAAACATATCCCATAGATTATCACACTCCTACTAAGCAACAAACCTTTCCAAGACCAATTATAGGCATTGAATGACTATAACATAATTGCTTTAATATGAATGTAGCATACATAAGACAATCAACAAGATAACTGATCTAGGGGTAGATTGCATACCATATAGACAATTGCTTGCTTGAAGGAAAGTCTATTACAATCAATACACTTCACATGACCTGTTAAAATTAGAATTCTTGCTCAAACATGAAGGATAAAGGGAAGTAAGGATGATACTATCACTTGGCTACACTACTCATCACTCACACACTTAAACAAAATGTTTATAACTCAGAATTAGACTTGTATTCAATGTTCAAAGATAAAATGTAATGTCATATCAACAGGGCTTCACCATACTAGCTGTGGTCTCCCTTATAATGGCCAAAATGGCTCACATTTATAGAACTAGGAAGAACAAAAAGAAAAAAGAAGTTCAATAGGCATAAGGACAAGTGTCTAAAGATGAAATTCAGTTACAAAGCATATAAGTGAGGTGGAAAAGGAGTTATGAAATTGATTTGCACATGATCACATCCCAAATAAGCCTCTTTTCCAAATGTGGTGTAGCATCTTCTCAATCATTGTCTCTTAGAAACTACCTTCATCATGGGCTTTCTTAAGCATTCAAAGAAAATTAGGTACAAGTGTCTCATGTGTGTTGAGGAGAGTGAGTTACAAAGAGGCCTCCACCTCTATTGGAAGTTTTCTTAATTATGGATATTCTCTTACACAAACCCAATAATCATCTACAAACATGATCACTCTCCAATAGGATTTTATTGATAATTGGCACTATCATCTTCTTATCTTCCCTAACTGATCTATATCAAGAGTCTCGTGACACATGGTAGGACACTTCATACACTAAACACTATCAATCATACCTTAAAAGGTCTCCAAATTCAAATTACCATGCTTTTCACTATGTCACTTTCGAGATTGGCTAAAGTGAGAGGCCTAGTAGGGGCACTTGTGAACATTTCCAAGCTCTACAAATAGCATAGGGAGTTAGTTCAAGTCCCAAGCTATCCTCCCAAGTGATTGGTATCCCATGATCATCTTCAAGTCCTATAAAACACAAGAAATTATCAAAGAAACCCATTTTATACTTGACCTATATGGATTCCGTATAATCTATCTCCATAGATCTGATCCTCATGAAGTTTTCAAAAACTTATCTTTACACTCATGGCTAAATTCATTCATTTGGATGCACTTTGAGCCTCATTTCTTCCATCAGGTCATAAAATAGGGTTTTTAAGGGTTTTGAGGTCACTTGGACTCTTATCCTTTGTTCATAAATCTCTGACATTGGAATTCTAAACTAACACCCCAATTTTCTTTCTTGGGACCTCCTTCATCTTCCTATAACTTATTAGAATCCCATGTAATGTCTCCAAGTAGGTATGAACATTTGAAGTTGACCTCTCAATTGCACCTCTTCAATTTGCACACCCTGTCATGGTGTTGGGTCTAAAAGTGATCAATATGTGACCTTAACTACATACCGAAGCTCGATCACCTCTGATGGGCCCTCAAAAACTTATTCACACCATTATAATGATCACTTTGTGCTACAAGTGTGACTGATATACCAATTTGCCTTAGGTCTAAACCTTGTTTCACAAGGTTGCCCATAACTTAAGACTCAACCTGACTCTCCAATGGTTTCTCCTACCTCTTGATGGATTCAACACTTTCACTATACCTCTAAAATAATGAATTAGCCAAGTGGAACTCTTTGACAAGGTTGAAAATGCATATGACCCTCAACTTGGCTTTTAGGACTAAGGGTTTCCCTCACATATGACTATAACCTTTGTTGCTCAGGTCACCCTGTTTGCTTTCAAAGTTCCTAGGAAGTTTTTTTAGGTTTTTATAAATTTTCTATAGCTTTTCCAACCATCATTTGAGCTTCCCATTTATTTTTGTCACCTACTCATCACTTTTCCCTTAAACTGTCTCTTCATGCGTGGGAAAATTGGCCCTCCTTTGAGATAAAAAAGAGAGGGTTTACCTTGTCTTCTTATCAAATAAAACTATTGGAGAGTGTCTCATAGGTCCTAAATATTATGTGTACAAAATTGGATCTTATAAATCTGAGGATAATCCCCCAAACTTTACACATTTGCTAGGCAGACTTATGAATAAGGGAAACTGTGAGGGTAGGCAGGGTATAGACTATGTTTTATGATCAACAAAGGTTCTTGACACACTCTATGCTCACTTAGAAGAATCATATAGGTTTAAAAACCATATAGGATTCATCAAAAATATTTCTCTAATAATTTGACCTCTTGTACCATTACTATGCTCTTGTAAGCACAAAATTGTCTACGAAACCCTGACTGAGACAATTTCTCTTTTGACTGTGTTTGGAGGTTTTATGGATTGTTTTAAGATTTTTTATGACATTTAGGGATACTTAATACCTCCCATAACCTTTAAATCATGTCATATGTTCAAAATATCAAACTGAATGACTTTTAAACATCACTTAAGGTCCTTCTCCTCTCATTCCCTTAATTGACTGAGAGAACTTGTCCTGCATGTAGCTCACCATTTTATCCTCTGTACAGATAGGGAGTAAGCTTGGGGAGGTCTTAAAACATCCATCCCTTATTCTTTATGATCTATTTGACCTTAAATACATTTATTATTCATCATCCAAGTCATTTGAGCATGGAGATAGGCCTTAGGAAGTGTTATGAGTGAAGGGCTTATTAGAATCTCAGTCCCTTAGGATGGTTGTAGGTGGTCAGATCTAAGCATGAGTGTATAAATTAGGTATTTAATGATGCTTGAGAGCCTTATTGGAGGTTATAGAATCATAAATCCATCTATTCACCTTGAAAGATAAGGTCTGAACTCAACCTTCTACCTCACTGCCAATATACCCTACATGACTATGTTTAATGGATCTTAGATCTACATGTAGGTGCATTTGAGATCTTTTAGGTCACGTGGTTGATAGGAAACATCTTCACTTTAGGCCTAGTTCTCTAAAATTATCCATTTTCACCCCAAACCTTCCATTTATTCATTATCTTCCCAACTAAGATAAAATCTTGTTAAAGCCTGTTATAGGTGATCCTTCCCAGGCCTGTGTACGGATAGGAGGTTGCATAGGAGTCAAAACAAGATATACCACCCTTTTCTCTAGAATCTTGGCTCAAGATTTCCATTTGAATAATTTGGGATTATTAAAACTTGATGGAATAATCTAAGACCATCATTATGAAGGGCAATGTTTCTTTTGATCAACATCCTGTAGATTCCACTTCCTTGTTTCAGTGGTTTCTTGGGTAACTTTGGACTCCAATTATTCACCCTTCACTCACCTTTTGACCCTAAAAATTGGCATGAGAATTATATGTAGATATGGATATAAGGCATACATATGAGGATCATTCAAAACCATCATAGTCTCATTGCGTGAAAACCACAATAACACTTAGGAGCTTTGTTTTATCCATTTAGGGACTGTAAGACCAATACAATCTGATCATCCTTTTAAAGGAAAACTCTACTTTGCATAACATCCTAACCTTTATTACATGTTTTCCATGACCCTTTGGGTATGTTAAAACCTAAAAATTAATTCCATCATGTGTTTCACCATTCACACCTCCATACAAACCTCTTGAAGCCCCTATATAAGGCAACTGTGAGTGTTATTCTATTGACAAGGTAGTGAACAAGAAAAATGGAAAATTTGATTTGAACGGGGGTTGATATGATATTTCACAAGGTAATTTAATTAAATCACATTATTAACATGAATCTAAGAGTACTAAACATCTCCATGGAGCCTCTTCCATGTTGAGAAAACATAGGTTATACATATATGGTGCAAACTTGAGAAACAAGCATAATTGGGAATTCTCCCTCAAGGACATTAAGGGAGAGAGTGTTGGGTGATGATAAAATAATGACCAATGTATATTATAACATTAAAATAATCCATCAAAATCATATAACTCCATATATTTTTGAAAACAAGAAATAGATGTAAACCTATACCCCTCTTGAATGCAAGTGCACAAAACATTGTCTGAGGTGTAAGTGATTTTTCATAAAGGAGGAGGCACCAAATTGAAATATATTTATATTAGAGTGAATTTAACTCATATTAATATCCACCCCCAAGACCATTCTTCCCAACTCCACCTGTACAGTCCACACCAATTGCTTGAAACTGCTCATTTTTAACTTGCCAAGATAAGAAGGAAGGAAAAGAAGCAACAAATGAAATTTTTAATGTGATATCTAAAACCAAAACATTTAAATTTGTGTGGGGATGTTAATAGTCACTCCATCCACGTTTTTATCTACAAGTTAACTCAAGAAGTCTATACAAGTGCCCAAAGGGGCCTTTTTTAAACGAGAAACTGTCATTTCCTGCATATAACTAACTTTTTAATTGCCACCTGACTAATCTTGACATAATTTTATCCCCTCCACATTTATATTCAGTTTTTTTTTAAATATTATAACTCCACCATCCGTACAAGTCATTAATTAGGATAGAAAAGTGGCCAAATGAACCTTTTTGCACATGAAACCTAGCAAGTGGCCAATTTATGAATTGAAGACACATTGAAACATATCAAAGACCCTGTTATGACATTTTAAAAATAATTTATCACTTTGACTAATTTTGACCATGGTTTACCAACTTTGACTTTGGTTGACTAGGTTAGTACAAGGAGGATGGGCTTCAATAAGGACTAGAGGGAGGATAAGTGAGACATATAGGACAATAAGATACCCCATAAGACACATGAAAAATTATTCTAAATTAAAAAATATTAGGGGTTGAACCAATTTAATTAGAAGTCAAATTTGGTCAACATTCTTGGCAATTCCCAGGGGTGGCATGCCAGTTATGCCTAAGACCAGTTGCCTAGTCCTTCCATTGGGCTTGGAGTCACGCATATGGGCACTCAAATTGAATTGACCATACCTTTGGCTCAATGAAAATAAGATATTTGACCCACACACACACAAAATCAAAGACACACACTAAACAAAGGGAAGGAAACACAGTTATGTTATGAAGCACTTCGGAAACACAAGACAAAGTGAAACAAACACACTCTAATATGTGAAAAATAAATAGAAAGAACTGATCCTCCTGGATCAAAAGGAAATTTTTTCATACCATCTTCTTTAATTGAACTATAATGATGTGCAAGCTTCCACTTGGGACTTGTCCTTGTTTGTTCAACACCTTGCTCTCTTCCCATGGTGCTTGTATTGGTTTCATCTGGTTCTTCAGATAAGAACATGTGTTCAATGGAAACATACTCCTCTTGATTGGTTTGAATGGAAACCATATACCTTTATTCAAGTGATTTTTATTCTTGACTCATTTTGATCCTCACACTCAACCTCAACTTCTAATGTAAGTGGCTTTTCATCATCAAGATTATACTCATTTTGAAAGGTAAGGTTTCCATCAAGCTTTGGTGGTCCTAGAAATTAAATGCATGGGAGAGGTTCTTCAAAACACACTACCTTTCTTGGTACCTTATATTCTTCATCTATATTATTCATTTGATTTTCTTAAGATCAAGCATACTTACCTGCTCTTTAGATTCATCAAACATGTGTAAATAAGACTGTCTTGTGACCTTGTCTTCTTATTTGAGGTGCTTCATGAATTTCAATAGGTTCAGCTACAACATCATTTTCAAAAAAAATCTCAAGCTCTTCATGAAGTGAAGATGCATCATTCAATCTCAAGCAAAAATTTCAAGATCATCCCAAAATGACAACTCTTCATGATCAATAGAAAGGACTTGAAGTTCATCAACTTTCTTACCAATTTCTTGTGGAACATCATGTTGGATAATGAGTGCCTCTTCTTCATCTTGTGTTCTAATTTTATCATCATATTCTTCCATGGAGCATGGAAATCCATCAATCCACTCAAGGTCTACTTCTTGTCTTACAACTGAAGTGTCTTCTTCTCCCAAAACCTCTATTTGCTACTCCATGTCATTAGCTCCTTCCTCAAGCTCAAAGACTAATCCACTAGGGTGAAGAGGTGTGCTAATGAAAATATCTTCATCATAGATGCTTAAGGTATCATATTCAATATGTTCAATGAACTCATCGATGGCAGCGTCATCTTTCAAATCTTGAAGAGTCTTAAGAATAATCAACTAATTCTCAAGTTGTGAAGTGATAGAGAAGAAGTACTGAATGACAATCCTTTATGTGATTTGTCAACCTTTTTCACATTCTGACTTTGATGAGGCATGTGACTAGTAGGTTTTATTACACTAGGATTCACACTTTGTGGCCTTGGAGAGGCATTACTTGGAGTCACATGTGCTTCTAGAACATCTCCCAAATCTCTCTTTTTGGCTCTTGTGTTGGCTACAACTGATGTAATTTGGTTCAACACATAGTTATCTTCCTTTTGAAAGTTCATAAGACCTATAATTTGGTTTCTACCCTCTCCATGAGTATCCCTTTGTATGAGATTTTCTTATTTTAATGTGAGGCAAGGTGTAGATCCTTCTTGTGCCACTAAGGCTTGACAACCTCCTCCACCATTATACACAACCTAACCTTCATATTATCCCCAATGATCCAAATGTTCCTCTCCTTGAACTAGGTTAGTATGGACTATAATAACAACCCTTGTGGATGGAAAGGAATTAGGATTATGGATAAAGGTTGCCTATTGAAACCTTGTTTATCTTGTCCTCTTCCTTGGTAATTGTATTGGGGATTGGGTTGAGAACTTGCATGCAATTTAGCTTGTAATGATTGAATCATTTCATCTTCATCTATAGCATTATCCACCTTCTTGAGAGTGGTTTTAGACTTGGCATTGGCATTAGGAACTTGTGCTACACTTTGAGTTTCAATTGAATTGTGAGACAACAAAGACATAAAGACTCTTGGGGGTAATTTCCCAGCTTGTATCAAACTATTCTCAACTTCAATAGTTATCTCATATGCATCAAATAGAGTAAATCCTCCCATTGACTACCACACCAATGCTAATGGCCTTGATATAAGTGAGGAATACAAAGCTTGGAGAAGGCCTCATGATAGGTGGAAATCTATGCCATGTCCTTTGAAACCTTTCATTAAAATCCCCCATTGATTCATTAGGACCTCTCCTTATGACATTTAGTTGATGGATTAGTGAAGTGTGGTCACTCTTATTCTCAAAACTATTCACCAACAACTCTCTAAATTCATCCCAATTAATAATGCAACCACCTCCCAATGTCCTATACCAATCAAGTGATTTACCCTTAGAGACATGGCAAGTAGTCTAATAGCTATGTTAACTTTAGTGATATTGTGGAAGTTACAAAAAATTGAAATGTCCCTAATGTGCTTATATAGGGTAATAGGGCCTTCTCCATTAAATCTAGGGAGACTTTTGATAGCATTGAGAGAAATAGGACCATATTCAAGAAGATTAATTAGATTTTGGGTTTTGAAGGTTGGGAAAGCATGTTTCCTATCCATCTCTTCTTCCTCCTCTAGATCTTCAAAACCTTCTTGCCCAAGATCTCTAAATGTTAAGAATGGTTTAGGATGTTGTTCCTCAAGAGGAGATTCAAATAGAGGGGCTTTATTAAATTCTCTACTAGAAAATGATCTAGTGAATACCATGAAGTATAATGTGAAGGACTTGATCTACAACTAGAAATTTTGACCTTTTGGAGTTGAAAAATGCTAGATTAGAAACACTTTGCGACCTTGGGCTTGTCAAGACCAACATTCACCTTGACATGGAAACAATTAGGACCAATAGTCTTATCGATTATGCCATAACTATTGGCATCAAATCATACACCCTAAGACACTCTATTTAGCTCCTCAAATTTGATGCAACATTGAATCATCTCTCAAGTTGTGGGGAACTTGTAAGATAGATGAATATCTAGGATTGAAAGGGTTATCTCCCTAGATTCTTCTTTAAGATGCCTATCACCTAATCTAATTATTGTTCATGAAAAAGGATTAGAAGTTTTACATGAAATGCAAACTATACTAAAGAGGTGATACTCCAAAACATATCCCATAGACTATCACACTCCTACTAAGCAACAAAGCTTTCTAAGACCAATTCTAGGCATTGAATGACTCTAACATAATTGCTTCAATATGAAGGTAGCATACATAGGACAATCAACAAGATAACTGATCTAAGAGTAGATTTCACACCATAGAGATAATTTCTTGCTTGAAGAAGAGTCTAGTACAATCAATACACTTCACATGACCTGTTAAAATTAGAACTCTTGCTTAAACATGAAGGATAATAGGAAGTAAGGATGCTACTATCACTTGGCTCCACTACTCATCACTCACACACTTAGACAAAATGTTCATAACTCAGAATTAGACTTGTATTCAATGTTCAAAGACAAAATGTAATGCCATACCAATAGGGCTTGGCCATGCTAGCTATGGTCTCCCTTATAATGGCCAAAATGGCTCATATTTATGGAACTTGGAAGAAGAGAGAGAAAAGAGAAGTTCAAGAGGCATAAGGACAAATTTTCAAAGATGAAAATTAGTTACAATTCATAGAAGTGAGGTGTAAAAGGAGTCATGAAACTAATTTACACATGATCACATCCCAAATAAGCCTCTTCTCCAAATGTGGCATATAATCTTCTCAATCATTTTCTCTTAGAAATTGCCTTCACCATGGGCTTTCTTGAGAATTTAAAATAAAATTAGGGACAAGTGTCTCATGTGTTTTGAGGAGAGGGAGTTAAAAAGAGGACTTCACCTGCATTGGAATTTTTCTTAATCATGGATATTCTCTTACACACACCCAATAATAATCTACAACCATGATCACTCTCCAATAAGATTTTATTGACAATTGGAAATAGCATCTTCTTATATTCCCTAACTACCATACCAGGGGTCTTATGACACATGGTAGGAAACTTCATACACTTGGCACTATTAGTCATACCTTAAAAGGTCTCTAAATTCAGGTCACCATGTTTTTCACTATGTCACTTTAGAGACTCACTGAAGTGAGAGGCCTAGTAGGGGAAATTGTGAACATTTTCAAGATCTACAAATGACATAGGGAGTTGGCTCAAGTCCAAAACTATCCTCCCAAGTGATTGGTACCCCATGATCATCTTTAGGTCCTACAAAACATAATAAATTATCAAAGAAACTTATTTTTTGCTTAACCTATATGGATTATATACAATATATATCCATATCTCTAATACTCATGTAGTTTTCAACAACTTCTCTTTTACACTCATGGTCAAATTCATTCATTTGGATGCACTTTGAGCCTCATTTCTTCCATCAGGTCACAAAATAATGTTTTCAAGGGTTTTGAGGTCACTTGGACTCTTAGTCTTTGTTCACAAATCTCTAACATTGGAATTTAGAAATAACACCTCAATTTTATTTCTTGGGACCTCCTTCATCTTCCTATAACTTCTTAAAATCCCATACAATGTTTCCAAGTAGGTGTGAGCATTTGAAGTTGACCTCTCGATTGTACCCCTTCAATTTGCACACCCTGTCATGGTGTTGGGTCTAAAGGTGATCAATATGTGAAATTTTATGCATACTAAAATATTAATAACCTATAATGGGCCCCCAAAAACCTATTTCACACCATTATTATGATCACTTCATGCTACAAGTGTGACTGATATACCAATCTGCCTTAGGTCTAAACCTTGTTTCACAAGGTTGCCCACAACTTAAGACTCAACCTAAATCTCCAATATTTTCTCCTACATATTGATAGATTAAAAACTTTAAATATAACTATTAAATCATTAATTATCCAAGTAAAACTCTTTGACAAGGTTGAAAATGCATATGACCCTTAACTTGGCTTCTAGGCTTAAGGGTTTCCCTCACACATGATTGTAACCTTTATTACTTAGGGAATCTTGTTTAATTTAAATTTCATAGGAAGGTTTTTAAGGTTTTTATATATATTATAAATCTTATCAATCATTATTTGATTTTCCCCTTTCTTTTTGTCACCTACTCATCACTTTTCCCTTAAAACTGTCTCTTCATGCATGGGAAAAGTGCCCCTTCTCTGAGGGAAAATAAAGAGGGATTAAATTATATTCTTATCAAATAAAACTATTGGATATTGTATCACATGTCCAAAATATTATTTTTACAATTCTTTAAGGTTCTAAATTCAAGGATAAGGCCCAAAACATTACATATTTGCTAGGTAGACTTATGAATAAGGCAGACTGTGAGGGTAGGCAGGGTATAAGATGTGTTTTATGAAAAACAAAGGTTCTTGCCATGATATATTCTCAATTATAAGACTCATACAGGTTTAAAAACCATATATAATATGTCAAAAATCTTTCTCTAATAATTTGACCTCTTGGACCATTACTATGCTTTTGTAAGCACAAAACTATCTATGAAACCCTAACCGAGACAATTTCTCTTTTGACTATGTTTGGAGGTTTTATGGATTTTTTTGAGAATTTTTATGACATTTAGGGATACTTCATAGCTAACATAACCTTTAAATCATGTAATATGTTCACAATATCAAACTTAATGACTTTTAAACCTCAATTGACTGAGACAACTTGTCTTGCCTGTAGATGGCCATTTTATCATTTATACAGATAGGGAGTAAGATTGGGGAGGTATAAAAACATCCATAATTTCTTAATTATGATCTATTTGAGCTTATATACATTTATATTTCATCATTCAAGTCATTTGAGCATGGAAACAGGCCTTAGGAAGTGTTATGAGTGAAGGGCTTATTAAAATCTTAGTCCCTTTTGATTGTTTTAGGTGGTCATTTCCAAGCATGAGGGTATGAATTAGGTCTTTAATGATGCTTTAGATCCTTCTTGGAAGTTATGAAATCACACATCCATCTATTCACCTTGAAAGATAAGGTCCAAACTCAACCTTCTACCTCAGTGCCAATATACCCTACATGATTGTGTTTCATGGATCTTAGATCTACCTATAGGTGCATTTTAGATCTTTTAGGTCATGTGGTTGATATGAAACATCTTAAATTTATGCCTAGTTCTCTAAAAGTATCCATTTTCACCCCAAACCTTCAATTTGGTCATCATCTGCCTAACTGAGACAAAATATTGCTAAAGGTTGTTGTAGGTGATCCTTCCCAGGCCTATGTACAAATGGGGGGGTTGTTTAGGAGTCAAAACAATATATATCACCCTTTTCTCTAGAATATTGGCTCAATATTACCTTTTTAACCATTTGGGATTGTTAAAACTTTATGGCATAATCTAATACCATCATTATGAAGGGCAATGTTTCTTTTGATCAACATCCTGTAGACTCCTCTGCTTTGTTTCAGTGGTTTCTTGGGCAACTTTGGACTCTAATTGTTCACCCTTCACTCACCTTTCCACCCTCAAAATTTGAATTAGCATTGTATTTGGATAGGGATATAAAGTATACATATGAATATCATTCAAAACCATCATAGTTTCATTGCATGAAAACCATAAAAACACTTAAGATCTCTATTTTGTCCATTTACGGACTATAAGACTAATATAATATGATCATCCTTTTGAAGGAAAAATATACTTTACGTAGCATCCTAACCTTTAATATATGTATTCCATGACCATTTGGGTATTTTATAACCTCAAAATGAATTAGATCACATGTTTCACCATTCACACCTCCATACAAACCTCCTGAATCTCTTGTATAAGGCAACTGTGAGTGTTATTCTGTTGACAAGGCAATGAACAAGAAAAATGGACAATTTGCTTTGAAGGGAGGTTTATCTAATATATCATAATGTCATTGAATTAAATCACCTTTTTACCATAAATATAAGAGCACTAAACATCTCTATAGAGCCTCTTCACATTGAAAAAACATAGATTATACATATATGGTGCAAACTTTATAAACAAGCATAATTTGGGAATTCTCCCTCAAGGAAATTAAGGGAGAGAGTGTTGTGTGATTATAACATAATTTATAGGGCCTATTCCAACCTAAAAATAATCCATCAAAATCATATGGCTCCATAGGTTTCTGAAAACAAGAAATAGATGCAAACCTATACCCCTCTTGAATGCAAGAGCACAAAAAGTTGTTTGAGGTGTAAGTGATTGTTCATAAAGGAGGAGGCATAAAATTTAAATATATTTCTATGAAATTTAATTTCACTCAAATTACTATCCACCCCCAATACCATTATTCCCAACTCTAGTTGTACGGTCCACACCAAGTGTTATAAACTGCTCCTTTTTACCTTACTAAGACAAAAAGGAATGAAAAGAAGCAATAAATGAACTTTTTTATGCAATATATACAAAATAATCATGTAAATGGTTTTGGGGAGGTTAATATTCATTCCGCCCATATTTTTGGCTGCAAGTGAACTCAATAAGTTTGTATAAATGCCCAAAGGGGCCTATTTCTAAGGAGAAACTACCATTTCCTACATATAACTGACTTTTTAACTACCACCTAACTGATCCTAAAATATTTGACCACCTCCAAATTTATATTAACTTTGGTGACAAATATTGTAACTCCACCATTCGTACAAGTCATTAATTAGGGAAGAACATCTTAAAGACATAGGATCAAGATATGAATAATCAAGATCTATGTGGTCCATCAAGATGTTCTTGAACACAAAAGAGAAAATCAAAATCAAACTGAAAAACAAGACACCAAAAAAAATAAAAAAAATAAAAAGGTCCAATAACAACTTAATAACATAGGATCAAGAAATAAATAATCAAGATCCATGTAAATTATTAAGATGTTCTAAAACATAAAAGAGATAAGCAAAAACACAAGACCCAGATGATACAAGAAGTAATAAAAAGATAAAAGGAGAAGAAATAAATGGAGAGGTGAGAAAGCACAACAAAACACCAAGAAAAGACAACAAAACACCAAAAAACTCAAATAAACACACACAAACTTGAGTAAGGTATAAATATTAGTGTGGTCTGAAAAATAATTATTTATGTATGTGTAGTAGAGGAATTAATTTCCACCACAACACAAAAAATAACAAGGACATATAAGTTATTCCCTAATTAAAGAGGAATAAAGGAAAAAGAAATGGGGGAAGAGAAGAAAAGGAAGGGGTCAGCTAAACTGATTCCATATGTACAAGATAAGTGGATGCTACCTACATAGTTCCATGGATGCATGTTCAAACATGAAATTTAAGCTAAATGTAGTTCTCCCAAGAAGTGGGATAGAAGAAAAAGTGATGAATAGAAATATATGATTAATTTTATAGAAGACTTAACAAATGAGACTGGTCTTGTAAAATGTCAAGGTGGTTGGATGAGAGAAAATAATCTTTCAAAATAGAAAGTGTGTGGAACAAGATGGCTTACATAGTATAAAGCTGGTAAGATAAAATACTTGAAAAATGGAAAAAACATAAGGGCAAGAATGTAAAAAAGTGAAAGATAATGTTTTGGTTCTTTTGGGAATTATTTGCTAATGTTTTTGGTATTTTTGGGATAACATATGTACAAGGGGGAAAAAAAACTAGTCAAAGAGATGCTCATCTGAGAGTAGAAGCTCCAATAAATAGCTAAGCTAGCTGCAATGGCACATGCTCATAAATCAGTGAGAATGAGGATCTTGATCAAGGCAAAAATTCCTACAAAGAACAATAAATGTAATATACAATATTTTGCAATATGAAATCAATCTGAAGAACTATGTAATAGGCAAAGAGCCTATGTGAAAATTGTGTTCTTATTCACTTATCTATAGAAGAAGCTACAAAATACTATCCTTGCTAAACTACTTTTTAGAACTGGCATTGTAGGTGTTCATAATGTTGATGAGACATAATCAGGATCATAAGCAATCAAGGGACACAAGTGTTCAAGGTACAACAATCCAATGATATAATAAAGAATGTGGTTCTCTAAAGAGAATTGTCCAAATAATATGGTCCAAAAGAGGATGGTCCAAAATATGATAAAAAGTGTTCAGAGTACCAATGGTCTGAAAGCTTTCACTATCTAGAGTCATGAAATTAATAGGGTTGATGCGAGAGCAGTCCAAGGTGGTATAAAATGGTAGGATAAAAGACTTCATCACAATTTTCCCCCAAGGAAGGGGTCTCGTAGATGATGCTTCAAAGTTGTTCATGCATAGAATCTCTTAAGGTACATGATATTCATGGGCTCTAGAAGCTCTTCACCATTCAATTTAGCCATTCAATATGCCCCTAATCCATAGTTTGTCATGACAACAATTGGTTCTAACCAATTAGGTTAAAACTTACCTTTTTTCTTGTAATTAGTGTTTATGTTCTTTTGGTTCTCTTTTAGGACCAAATCACCAATCTCAAACTCTTGAGAGAGAATGTGCTTGTTATATCTTATCTACAATTTATTCTGATAGGCTTGTAAGTTTTCTAGGGCAGCCAAATGTTTACCATCAAGAAGTTCTAGTTCTTATAGCCTTGAGATTCTGTAGTCCTTATCATCTTTAATATGCTCTAGTGAAGCTCACAAGGATGGTATCTTGATCTCTATCAAGATAATAGCATCTGTGTCATAGACAAGGGAGTACAAAGTGGCTCCTATTGGGGTTTGATGACTAGTTCTATAAGCCCAGAGGGTAGGAAAGATTTATAAGTGCTAATTACGGCTAGCATCATTGACAATCTTTTTTAAAATGGCTACAGTGGTTTTGTTGGATGCCTCAGTTTCCATTTTTGGCAAATAATAACCTATTCTGAGGAGCTTCTTTGCTAAGACTACACTATTGGTGTGGACCCCACACATTCCTTCATGAACCTTCCTTAATGCTTGCTTCAATTATCTTAAAGATAAACAACAAAGAAGCATTCCATCATAGCCTTTATGATAAATGATGATGGAAGAGTTTCTACGGCTATTGGATAGGTTAGCTAGGAAAATGTGATCATGAAAGTAGTTATAAAATTCTTGTAACCATGGTAATTTAGGTTGGGGATTGGGACCAAAAATGGTGCATACCCATTCTAAATCCAATATAACATGTATAGGCTGAAGAATATTTTTAATCAAGAACTGATACTCTTTAGATCTGCCATCAATCTAATGATGGAACCAATTATTTCCATTGCTTCGTCTGATATATTTTTTACTCTTAGAATTTTTCAAACTTAAGAGATTTAAAATGACCTTTAAGATTATCAATAATTTTCTTGTAAGAAATAAGCTTGTCGTCTCTAGTTTGATACTGATCAGTGGTCTGATTGATGATTAATTTGGAATCACCATGTACCTATAAGCTTTGAATATCCCACTATATGACAAGGTGATGCCCTATAATCAATGCCTCATACTTGGCCATATTTTTTGTACAATGAAATTTTATATGAAATGCTTTGGGAATTAGACCCCCTACAGTGTAAACAATAATATGCCAGATCCAGATCCAAGGGATATAAATGAGCCATCAAAATATAGCTTTCATTGTTCATATTCCTATGATTCTTGTTTTATTTCCATAATAGAATCATCTGGAAAGTCAAATTTTAGAGGTTCAATATCTATGATAGGGGCTTTTGCAAGTTGATTAACAATAACCTACCCCTTGATTTTTTTTTGATTATGATACTCAATGTCAAATTCACTTAGGAGCATAACCCATTTAACCATGCATCCTTGAAGAGCTACTTTGGAAAATAAGAATTTGAGAGGATCCACCTTGGTGATGATAATAGTTTTATTATTTAGAATATAATTCCACAGGTAGAAAACACCATAGCTAAACACACCTTCTCAATAGGCATATAATTATGTTCATAAGCCACCAGAGTATGGATTAGATAATATACTGCATGTTCTTTACCTTGATCATCATGTTAGGCCAAAAGTGTCCCTAGTGCATGCTTTATCATTGATATGTAAAGAAGCAGTGGACTTCCAGGTGTTGGCGGTCTCAAGATGGCCAGATTGACTAAATATGTCTTGAGTTTCACAAATACTATTTGACAATCTTCATCCCCTTAAAAATTTACCCCTTTCTTAAAAAGGTGTTTCAATGGGTGGAACTTATCTACCAATTGAGAAATGAACCTGCTTATAGATTGGATCTTTATTTGCAAGCTTTGTAGTTGCTTAAGATTATTTGGTGGAGGCATTTCCAAAATGGCCATGACCTTGGCAAGGTCGACTTCAATCCCTTTTTGTGATATAATAAAACCTATAAATTTCCCTGATGTGACTCCAAAGACACATTTCTTAGGATTGAGCCTGACTTTATATTCATGAAGCCTCTCAAATATTCTTCAAAGAACATCAGGATGTCCAACTCTTGTTCTTGATTTTGCTAGTATATCATCAACATAGTCCTAAAAAATATTGTGCATTATGTCATGGAATATGATAGTCATAACATGTTGATATGTGGCTCCAACATTCTTTAATCCAAATGGCATGACTAACATAGTCTTTTGTTGATCTTCTTAACCTATTTTGATCTAATTGTATCCAAAAAATCCTTCCATTAAGGACAACGTCTCATACCTATCATTTGAGCCAACAATGATGTCGATGTTGGGTAGAGCAAAATCATCTTTGGGGAATGATTTGTTGATATCTTTGAAATCAATAAAAATACATATACTCAGGATATTTTTATTCACTAGGACTATGTTTGAGATCCATTCAGAGTAATACAGTTGCATAATAAAACTTGCTCCTAACAAATTTTCAATTTTTCTTTAACCAATAGGGAGATGTGTGGATGCATCAAACTAAATTTCTACTCGACTAGTTTAACATTAGGATGGACAACAAGGTAATGCAAAACCAAGTCTAGGTCTAAGACTGACATGTCAAAATATGCCCATGTAAATTTCTCAATATAATCCCTTAGGATGGATACAAAATTTTCACATTTGGCTTCAGTAAGGGAAGCTCCAAGATAAACAATTTTGGAATCCTCATAGGTTCCCAAGTTCACTTATATCATGTTTCCATAAGAAGTGTGGATCCATCTTCTAAAATTGTAGGCAAGGTATGATCGTGAACATCTTCTTCGACCACATCTTTTTATTCCTCCCAAATTTTTGGATAGTTTGATGAATCAAAATCTACCATCTCAAGTAGAGTCCAAGTAGAAAAAATCTCTAGAAACTCAAGAGTAAGATGCTCAAACATATATTATTGTTTTGAATAGGTGCTTGTACGGGATATAGAACTTGGGCTAGATGGCCTTCTATGTCCTGGGGGGATGAGCAAATGTTTCCACCTAAGAGCACTTGAAAAAGGTTTTCACTCGAAGGCTTGTCTTTTTTTTTACTTTTTCCTTGATTAATGAGCACCTCAAAGAGGTTTTCATCCAAATATCTTGATGTTTGTTATTTAGTGTGCCAAAAACCATTTTTCTACTCTCCAAAGTAAGCAAAAGGATCCAATGAAAAATCAAAGCCGTGTTTGTGATCGCCAATGGGCAATCCATCTCTTAGGCCCATGTATTCTACAAGTGATTCTTTATTTTGAAACTCATCAAGGCATATGACTAAACTTTGTTGGTCCCAATCAACTAGCTCAGGATGGCAAATACATAGGGAACAATGAGGGTTTGTTTCAGGATGGGAAGCTCCAATGGTAAAAATATGATGTTCTACTTCAGGAAGGGAAACACCAATAGAATGAGTTCTTAATTTATGATGGGAAGATCCAATGGTTAAATTTAAAATGGAATTTGAATCAAATAGGTCCGTGTCACTAAGCTCATAAAAAGACTATAATGGGACGCTACATTGCTGCCAGGAGTCTCATTACTAGTCACTTTAGAAGAGTGACTATCGAAAGTCAAGAGGTCACCCCCAAGTAGTATTTATCCAAGACCATGATTCAAATTAGGTACTCCAATAGATATGGGTTCTAGGATTCCTTGTACTCATGGGCTAAGGCCTTTTCCTGTATAATGAAAATGATCCTTGATCTAGTTAGGGATAGGATACTTTTGATTTTGAAAGCAATTAGCAAGGCCTTCAGAATATAACCAATCTCCCTTCGTAAAATCCTCTTGATCTTTCTTTGGCACAACAACATGTACACAAACCATGAGTGATTTTGGTTGTTACTTATTTGGCTGCCAAATAATTGTGGGTTCATTAGGGTCCTTTAAAGGTCTAGGCTTACCAAATATTTTTAGAGTTTTGGGCAACTTTGCAACAGGAAAGGCATCTTTAAGACTATATGTGGAAATGCCCACATATTTAATTACAACCTAATTTTTAAGATATTATGAAAATAAATTATCCAAATTGGAAGCAAGATCACTAGGGTTGATATAATTGGATGGAGGTGGATGTGTAATGCACCACAACATCATTTTTAAAGAATTCACAACTAGTCCTTCAATGCTTATGGGGCTTACAAGGCTTACCAACCACTCACAAACAAAAATTTTAATATATTACTGATTAAAAATTGTTCATTAATATTTAAACCAACCCATATAATATGAAATGATTGAATCACAACTTTTGTATCTTTATATTTGAGAAAAAATATAAAATCTTTTTTGAAACCAAGGGTTTAGGCTTATTTAAAGACCCTATTTGACTGTAACTGATGTATATTTATTTATACTTGTCAAAATGACATAAAATAAGATTAAATATAAATTTAAAAAAACTCATATACTTCATCCAAAACTTTAAATACCTATCCATGATCCATTTTTAAGATACACAAGTTTTATTGCTATCTCATGAGGGTTTACACGTTCTTAAAAGACTACAATTCTATGTTTTGAGGGTTTTCCTAGTCTAAACACCACCAAATAGTATCAAATTTTATAAACACTTATATTAAGTCCTCAAAAACATTATTTTAAATTTTAATATTTTTCATATGTTTAAATTTTGAGATATAACCATTTTTATGACTCAAACCATAGTCTGCCAATGACAGGGCAACAAGGGCTATAAAGTGTATAATTTGAATTTTTCTTACCTTAAAGACTTTATTCCACTTTAAAATGGTCTATAAAATATTTATATATAACCTGAAATTATCTTCAATCTTTAGATCATCTGAACAACATTAATATATCTCAAAAATCAGATTTGCATTACACAAAATTATGTGTTTCTTAAACTCAGTCCTATGAATTCAAGGCTTTAGAGAAAAATATCACACATAAAAACATGAAAATTTGTACAGAATCACAAAATGACATATTAACATAGTAAAATTTCAAAAACCACTCTCGTTTATTCAAATATTTTCAAATTACACATACAGTCCTATAGACTGTCATGCACACACACAAGCCTAATGGCCTTCCTTTACTTCTACCAAGTCTCCTCCAACACTCCTCTAACTCTCATTTTATTTCTAAATCTATTATAATTATTTTATAACCTACTTGGATTATTCTATCTTTCTCTTCCATGTTCCAATAAATTACTATCATCATGTAGGATGGGTTTATCTTCATTTAACAATTTTCTATTCTTGAATTTCAACATTGTTTTCTCTACAAAACTTGCTCAAAGCTTCTCTCTACTTGCTGATCTATCCTCCACATCTATAATAGGTATTATCCACCATTTACATGTTAATTTTGACTCTTTTACATTTACGTTGATCTTATGGATAATTTTAATGACCTTTTAAGGGACTTAAACCCTTTCATATGGCTCCTTACATAGAATTTTGCCTTCAAAATCAAGGCTTATTGATTTACATGAGATTTCATTTACAAAATGTATAATGATGAGTTGATGATTTTGCATCAAACTCCTGGGCTTGAAATCTTTCATGAGCTTCTTTATGTTTCCCTATTGCTACAAATATTATTTGTTTATTTTCTCCAATTGTCCACTCATACATGTGGACATGCTCTTGACTTTCACATTTGTATTTTGCTTTCTTGGTGATCTTATCTTTCCAAATTCCTCTTTGTCCTCCTTTGATCTTATTTTCTTGTTTCCTCTTTGCATGTATATCCTCTTAAATGAGTATAACCATCTTCATCATCTTCTCTTGAGATCTTAGAAGATCTTTCTTCTCTATGTACTTCAGCTCCTCTTCTATCAAACCTGTACAAGCATAATCCAATGCAATGTTAGAAACAAAAATTTGAGATCATGAGGTCTCTCTCCATTATTCTTTTACTACTTTATCTTTCATTGGTTCACAAGCTATCTCCTGATTTGATGAGAAGATCAACTTCTCCAAGACCTATAATTCAGCTTCCAATTGTTCTTGACTATCATAAATGAATGAGTCATTCATCCTTTCTTCCTTCACTAATTCAATTGGAAGACCTTCTATTTCATTTTGAATTTTCTCCTCACTACCTTTTTTTTCATCTTCTTCCTCTTGATTTAGGATCTTGTCTTCATTAGAGACCTTAAATTTAGTCTCTTTTTCATCATTTACCAAACTTGCATACACAACATCAAAGCAAAAGTGAGATTTAAAACATTGAGGCAAGATTGCCTCCTTGTGTTCCACCTCTTGTTCCTTGAGAGAGGTAAAAAATTCTTCAATCACCATTTCTTCTTCATTCTTATTCTCCACTATGAGAACTTTATTTATTACCTTTTTCTCATTATTTGCTATCTCCTTCATGATCTTATGGGTCTTTATCTTTCTTTTCTTTTCTCTTTTTAAGGCAATTTTCAACATTTTCCTCCCTTTTTTTATCATTTGTTCAATTATCCATTTCACTTTCTTTCTTATCAACATTCTATTCTATGGACTTCTTATGTTCTCTATTATGTAATTTATTAAATCTATTTATTGGTTTATCTCATGTATCTCCCTTTTGAAAGTCTTCCTCTTGCTTATTATTTCTCAACTCTCTTTCTCTTTGCTTCCTTAGTTGTTCCTTTATTTTAGGTATCTCTTTCAACACTCTTCTTACCATCTCTACTTTCTCAAGCAAGTCTATTTCATCTTGCTTCATCTCTCCTATCTCATCCAAGTATATTGTACATTAACCTTTTGAAAATTTATCCGAGTTATCTTCTTGTATCTTCTCTTATATAAATAACTATGCTCTTTCTCTTGATCTTCTCTAGCTCTTTACCTTCTTATTAAGCCTTCACTTGGCTTTAATGCTGCCTTGACCAACTTTTCTACAGTTTTTATTACTTCAACAAACATTACAACAACTCATTATCAATATTTTAGCATCAAAAACATCAATCTATAAAAAATTTCCAAATGTAAAGTTCTATCCAAGATCTGATACCAAAATTGATGCATCACAACATCATTTTTAAAGAATTCACAACTAGTCCTTCAATGCTTATGGGGCTTACTATGCCTACCAACCACTCACAAACTCAAATTTTAGTATCTTAATGATTAAAAACTGGTAATTCATATTTACACCAACCCATATAATATGAAACAAATGAATCTCAACTTTTTTATCTTTCTATCTGAGCGAAAATACAAATTCTTTTTTGAAACCAAGGGTTTAGGCTTATTTAAAGACCCTATCTGACTGTAACTGGTGTATATTTACTTATAATTGTCCAAATTACATAAAATAAGATTAAATATAATTATTAAAACTCCTATAATTCATCCCAAACTTTTAATACTTATCCATGATCCATATTTAAGATACACAAGTTTTATTGTTGTCCCATGAAGGTTTACACCTTCTCAAAAGACTACAAGTCTATGTTTTGAGGGTTTTCCTAGTCCAAATACCATAAAATAGATTTAAATTTGATATACTCTTGTATTAAGTCCAAAATAACATTATCATAAGGTCTCATAATTTTCCCATTGTTAAATTTTGAGATATAACCATTTTTGTGACTCAAACCATAGATTGCCAATGACAGGGCAACAAACACTATAAAGTGTATAATTTGAGTTATTTTTAAATTCAATACTTTATTACACTTGTAAATGGTCTATAAAATATTTATATATAACTTAAAATTATCTTCAAGCTTTAGATCATTTGAAAAACATTAAAATATCTCAAAAGTCAGATCTGCATTACACAAAATTGTGTTTCTTAAACTCAGTCATATGAATTCAAGGCTCTGGAGAAAAATATCAAACATACAAACATGAAAATTTGTATATAATCCCAAAATGAACATATTAAAACATTATAATTTCATAACCACTCTCTTTTAGTCAAATATTTTCAAATTACACATACAGTCCTATAGACTATCATGCACACACACAAACCTAACAACCTTCCTTTACTTCTACCAAGTCTCCTCCAACACTCCTCTAACTCTCATTTTATTTCTCAATATATTATAATTATTTTATAATCTCCTTTGATTCTTCTATACCCATCTTCCACATTCCAATCAATTTCTATCAATGTAGGATGGTTTTATCTTCATTTCGTAATTTTCTATTCTTGAATTTCAACATTGTTTTCTCCACAAAACTTGCTCAAAGCTTATCTCTACTTGATTATCTATCCCTCACACCTAGAATAGGTCTTATCCACCATTTACATGTTACTTTTGAATCTTTTACATTTCAATTACATTTACACTGATCTTATGGATACTTCTAATGACCTTTTAAGGGACTTAAACCCTTTCATATGATTGCTTACATAACATTTTGCATTCATAATCAAGGCTTATTTATTTACATGAAATTTCATTTTAAAAATGTAAAATGATGATTTGATGCTCCTAGATCAATGTGAAACTATAGTCTTGTTCTTATTTTTAATGAATTCAGAACATAGACAATAGTTATAATTGTGGAATTGGGCATCAAAATGTTTGCAATACTCATAAAGTTGTTAATCAGCGAGAATAGTAACCTTGATCCCATCATGGAGAAATTTAAGGCACTGATGTAGGGTGGGAGGAATATATTTTACTTCATGGATCCAAGGATTAATAAGGAGTATGTTATAAGGCAATTCAATATCCACAATATGAAGCAATGTATGATGTGCAATGGACCCAACAATGATTGCCAACCAAATAATACGTACAAACTTCCTTTTGGCATTGTTATAAGCCTTAATAGTGATTGTCTCTAGTTTAATGTATTTCATGGTGTATCCCAATCTTTGAACCAACTTAAGAGATATTATGTTCAACCCCAAACCATTATCCATAAGAACCCACTTGATCTAATGGTTTTTATTGATCACTTCAATGTATAGTGGGTTTTAGGTCCAAGTGTAGACATATCATTTTTGATAAAACATCACTCAAGGGAATGAATATATATGTCCCACAAGGTTATAAAATTATTAAAGTTTTATATAAGTGGGAATACTATATTTTTGTAAAATATTATTCAGGATAGTTTTATGGACTTCAAATGTCCACAAGAGATCCAAGATGGAAATCTGTGAAGGGATTTTGCTCAATTGGTCCAATAGACTATAAGGCTTTTCAACATTGGGATAAGACGTCTTGGATTTAGTTGGGATATTTTTTATCTTTGGATATGTTGTTACAATGTTCACATAGGGTTCTATGGAAGAAGTACGTGAAGGGCCCTAAAGAGTAACTTGTGAGCATCTAGTTGTGACTATGCAACCTAGAGGTGGCAGGAAGCCACTATAATCAGAAGGTGAAGGCAAAGTACCTTAGAGGGTGAATATGAGTGTATAGTTGCATTTCTATAATTTTGAGTTAGTAAGGAGCCATTATAATTAAAATAAGGGTGTTGTCCATAAATAGCAACCCATGCAAATGGAGTTGCAACAGAATTATGTAAACATGATGTGGTATTACTAGAGAGAGAGGGTGTTGACCCTATAATGATGGGTTTCGTACTATCAAGAATACAAGATGGTTCATGTGGTTTAATAGTAATAGTGGCAATATGGGTTACAAAAATACATCCCACGGTATTGTTATAGTCATAAGGCATGTTGTTTTAACCCACATTATTAGTATGGGTATTATGATCATGATTATGCTCATGTTGATTATGATTTTGACCCTTATTATGAATTGGATTTTGCCTTTATCCTTGGTTTTATCTTTGGTTTTTATTGTTCCTTGGTGGTGGTTGATTATGTTGAGGAAAGGGATCCTTTTAGATTCCCATATCTTTATATGTGTCCTGATTAGGGGCTAGTTTAATCTCAACTTCACCAATTTCAATGAGATCTTAAATAATGTCATAATTGGATAGAACAATAAGCATTGTGATGAACATCACAATGAAAGTTACACCATTAATTATCTTTTTACCAATATGATTTTAGTTAATCTTGAGTAAATGGCCTTAGTACTGGCCATACAATTAGGTTAGCTGCTATGAGCTTTTGGAATACTATTTCGATTGGCTCTCCTAATTTGGTAAAGACCCTGAAACCATCATGGTTACTCTGCATGGAAGTTGTCTCTACAAGTTAGGTGGTGGGTTAGGGGGAAATAATTGTACATTTGGGTTTGACAAAGCTTACACCATTTGTACATGCCTTGTTTCAGTCACCCCATTTGCAACCATGTTTTTGTTTTTGTTAAAGCCTTTCGGCTTATCTAGCACAACTTTCTAACTAGAAGATGGGGTCTTATTTGATGTTTGACCCTACAAAAAGATCTTAACAAGTCCCTTGGTAATAAGATCCTTCTCAATCTATACACCCTTGTCTATGATCTCCTCAAATGAATTAGCACAAGCTAGATGTAGATTGTGCATGACCTCAAGATGTAAGTTCTATGAAAATATATCCACCAACTATTTATCTATCAAATTACGTTGAAAATGACCCACTAATTCTTTGAATATGTATAATATGTAGTGAAGCTTTCTCCATCTCTTTTTTTGGCTTGGCACAAGTTAATAATAGTTAATTCATGTTGTATGTTATATAAGAAATGGTTGACAAACTTTTAAAATAAGCCATTCTAATCCACAATTGATCCCTTGGGTAACTTAAATACCTAATGTAAAGCTTGTCTTTCTAAACTTTGTGGAAATAATCAAATTAAAAATGTGCTACTATAAGCCACCTCTTAGCATAATATGAAAAATGCCTAGATGTGTTCATGTGGGTCACCCTTCACTTTGTATTTATCAAATTTGGGTGGCTCAAAGTGATGCAGAAAGGGGACTTGGAGAATGATTAAATCAAATGGATATGCACATATCTCATCAAATTTTTAATTTTTGATCCTATTACCAATATCTAAACATGACATAATCTCCTTCATGGAGTTCCATTCTTGTATATTTGGTGCATTTGTGGGTGGAACATAGTTTTGTTGGGATGGAATGTGTCCCTATTGTTGTTGTTGTTGTTGTTGTTGTTGTTAGAGTGGAATGTGCGCCTTTTTTTGTTATTGGGGTGGAATGTGCCCTTGTTGTTGCATGGATTTATGAGGAATGTACACCCTACATTCCATGACTTGGTTTTTATTTGCTCCTAGAGTTGATTAAATAGATTGTTGATTCCTTGGAATCTATTTCCTTGAACCATACATGTTTTTTTTATTTTGGGGAGTCCTTGGTCTATTCATCAATTGTTGCATTAGTTGAGATGAACTATATAAATTGTTTTGAGGGATCTCCTAAATTCAAAATGAATGTTTAGGTCTCTATGTTTGTAAAGTAACAAGAGGTTCTTAATGGTTAAAGAATGTGTGTTATGTGTCTAGTGGAAAGTTTTACACTGCATCTTGTGTCTTGTTTTGTTCATTTGAGACACCTTGATCAATTGTTGTCATATCATCAACCAATGTTTATTGCATAGGTTAAATCATATTTCCTTGTTTTTTGGAATCATTGTTGTGGATTGAAGTATCAACTAGAGAGTCTATTAAATCCATAATAAGTTGATTGGCATATCATTGACTTATCTTCTTTATCTTGTTAACAAGATCTTCATCAGTTGGTTTTGGCTCTATAATTATTTATTTACCTTTGTTAGAGGAAGAAGGTATGTTTTTTTGAGCAAAATATTGCTCTTGTTGTTGTTGTTCTCCTTCTCTAACTAAGGTGTGTAATTGCTCTATAGGAAAATTTGAGGGTAGTCTAGCACCAAATTCTATCAACCTAAGGAGTGCTTCATCTTGGTTCTCTTGGTATTTAGTATAATCCCCTTCAGACCCTATAGTTATAATAATGTCCTCAAATACAATAGAATTGACTTGTCCATCATAAAAGTGCTTATCCTCATAGCTAGGGCCATAAGGGACCCCACTACGAGTGAACCTTTGAGTCATGTCTAGAAAGGTGTGCCATATATGTTTGACTAAATTTGGATCAATGTTTTACAAATGTGTAAATAGGGTATGTGACTTGATTTTTATTCTAAACAAGTGACTAAGGTACCAAAGAGACTATAAAAGGAGGGTGGCTTGAAACCACACACAATTAGAAGAATGCATTCATAAAATTACTCAACCTTGGGTAGGGTTGAAATTATATAAATTGGAAGAGGTTATGATAGCTTGGAAAAGCCTAGAGTGTCACTAGTACAAAAACTAGAAGAAACCCCTCTAGATTAGGAAGGAGACAATGTGAACCAAGAAGCTCATGTTGTGGAAACTTGAAATAATTCCTAAGTATAAAACTAGAACCAAATGGGCATCACAATGTTACCACATGGTAATGGTAATAGTAATAGTAATATTAATAGTAGTATAAAATGTGTTCTAGGACATAAAGAGTAAGTGATATGCAAGATGAATTGAGTCCACCAAATATGATAATGTGATGATGAGTCTATAAAACAACCCTCAATTCAAAATATAGAAAATTGAACCCAAGTTAAAACAAGTTTAATGTGAAAATGGCAAACCCAATTTAACACATCAACCCTTAGAACTTAGAAAGGTTCAATTTTGAATATGAATTATCAATGAAGGACTTTAAGATAACTTGGAAAATAATTTAGACTCAAATGGGCAACATAACTACACCAATTAGACTAATGATGACATAATGTTTATGATGACAATTTTGACCAAGAAAAATATGATTTTTATTTATACAGTGTAACACATCCTTGCTCAAAACATTTGGGGACAATATGTTTGATTTATGATGTTTTGTTAATAAGAAATTTTTGACCCAAAAAAAGATTGAGTAATCTAAGATAAAAACAAATCAACTAATTAATCATCTTAAGACCTAAACTGACAAGGTCTAGCAAAGTGGGGTTAACTAATACTAGCAAGTTCTCAAACATTTATAAATAGATCCCATACACAATACTTTCACATCAACATGCAAGAGAAGAAACACGTCAATTGGTTCCACATCATATGCCTTGTTATAAAAAGGTCTTTCTCTTTTTACAACCACTACATCCATCACTTGCTTAGTGTAGTGTGATGTCTAACGTGATCATAAGTCTTGAGCTTAACCCCAGTGATAGGATATGCTTTAACTAGTCAAACCAACATTCCAGTGAGGTGATCCTAATTTATAGAACCCACCCATGGAGAGAGGTTGAAGATGATGTTGAGAGATGAAACCCCAGTTCAAATCTTTCCTAAATAACTTATGGGAGGTGATAAAATCCCCCTCATAATCCAAGATGCATAAAATAAAAAACCAAGTAAAAGAGCTTTAAAGGTTCTTTCTAAATCACCTAAGCCATGCGAGTCTTGGGGAGAGCCTTCACACCTTCTCTTTTACTCCTTTAGACTAAGCAACTTTTCAATGAAATTGGTGCTTTTTATCCCACAAGTTCTTTATAGAGGATGGGGGGAGAGCGTACACGCATAACTCCCTATTTACTTAAACAAATCTAATCTAGAAAAAAAATGATAATAGCTTTGCAAAAACTTGAAGTGTGTTTAATTTTAAAGCACTAAATAAAATGTGTGGTGATGTTCTTTAGCCCCTTGGAGTTAAGATGTAAAAACTTGTAAAGGAAAAATTTAAAACATCCAAGCAAACATCTAAGTGTTTCTTTAAGCACCCAAAATAAATGTTCCTAAACCTTTTTAACCACTTAAAAAGAGCTTAAAAAGACTAGATTAAGCTTGTTTAGATCCTTTTTCAAGTTGGCCCTACAAAGAAAAAGTCAGAGTTTTTTAAGCCTTGATGTACTTTTCCAATGAGGTAAACAAATTTGCAAAATGATCTCTTGGGATTCACATAGTGCAATCTCGCTACTCCACAGTGCAACCTTGTTACTCTACAAAACCATGACTCAGACAGGAAATCTCGCTACTTAGGTTAGTTTAATATAAATCACAATATTGCTAGTTTTGAGTAACAATCCTACTATTTGGGTTAACAATCCCACTATTTGGGTTAACAATCCTGCTATTTAGGTTTGACAATCCTACTATTTAGGTTAAAAATCCTACTATTTGGGTTTGAAAATCCTATTATATGGGTTAAAAATCCCATGACTAACTATTAGTGGGGTTACAATATCACTACTTGCAAGTATCAGGGTTACAATACTATTAATTATGAGTTTTGGTATTGTTGCCTAACTATTAATAGTTTATCAATAATATCGTGACTCGGTCAGGAAATCCCACAAATATGTGACTTGCAAGATTGTAGGCTAAAGGACAAAATTATGACTTCTATGAAAATGAACTTTTTCTCAAATTTTCACATTCTTTTCTCTCACACTCCAAGATTCTATAAGGAAATGGCTAGTAGGTTGCTTATAGGTTCTAGTTGATCAAATTCATGGGGTGTGTTCCCACTGGGTATGCCAAAATGAAGAGTGGATTGCAAGAAATGATTAGTCAAGTATTATTCCAAGAAATTAAAGAAAAATGCATAAAGAGCTAATTAAATCACGCCAATCTATTCATGCAGGGATTTGCTAATTAAAATAGGATATAAATGAAATAAATTAAACCATTACCTTCCCAAGTGTCTCCATTGCTCAAAAGTGGCTCAAAAACATGTTCTCCCCTTGTTCAAGCATTCTTGTCTTTATCAACAATGGTGGAAAACTCCTCCAATGTCTCAAGAACACTTCATAAAACCTAGGATCATGATATTGAAACTATCTAATTGCCTATCAAATGAAGCTAATCTAAATATGAATAATACAATAATCAAAACACAAATGATATGTAAAGAGATTTTATCATTATAACATTAAAATAATTAATCTTAAAATGGTGTTTTATGCCCTCTTATTTATCAATTTTTGAGATTGATCGAAATGAATTATGACCATCCATCTTGAGATCAAGCTGTGTGGCCAAGAATCCATTCAATTTTGGAGGTTAAAATCAATAAATCCCTCATAATTATTTGGGAATAAGGGGAATTAATGAAGTATGGGATGCATTAATGAGTCATGGGAGGCCACGATTTAGATATTTTATGCATTTATGGTCTAGGGATGTCTTCCCAAGAAATGATGTCGCTTGATGATGTAGAAACTCAATATTAATATCCATAAAGAAATATTCAAAAGTTACATGTAATTCTTAATTAGGCTCATGATTTGGATTAATTAGCTTTAAATAATATTAAATAAATCATGAAGAATATGCTCCTCTATCAAGAGGCATGAAACGACTATATTCCTTCCTAGAAAACAATAATATCTTCCTAAATGTACTAACTTTTGATAAACTCTATTTGTTTTTAATTGATAATTTTAGGTAGTATGTCACAAATACAAAATGGTAGTTCTTTGAAAATGATTTTGTAGGAGACATTGAGGAAAGTGATTGACCTCCAACTGCTATGTATATATATATGTCACTCTATAGGGATGAATTTAATTTTTAATTTGTTAATTAATGCCCCATAAAATTTATTATGTAAGTCTTATTTATAAACCTAAAGCAAGTCTAGCCCACAAAATGCCATGTTAATTTTAAACATTCTCAAGAGAAACTGAAAAATACTAACATATTGTCAATAGACTGCTCTGAACAGTAGTAGAAAGTTTATCCCAGGAGTGATGGATGCATCACAAATATTTTGAACTAAATGTCTTAACTTGTGATAAACCATAAATAAACATTTTTGGATTGTTTAAGATTTTTCTTCCATGTTTCCTCAGCTTAGAACACCAATTTAAAGTGGTATAAAAAATGCAACAAAAAATTAGGTAGACTAGTGAGTTGATTATGTGCAATCTAAATAGTTTTAATTTTATTTTTAGCTTGCATCACCTGTATATATTTGAAATAATATATAGAGGCATGGTCAATGACTTTTGGCCAAACATAAATGGTCCCAAATTTGAGTTCTCATGACAATGTTGATTTCCAAAGCTTTATACCGATCAATGCTAGACTGAGAACTTGAATAAGTAAACCAAGATTGTAACATAAAGAACACTACCACAAATGAATGCATGACAAATCCCAAGAAACCTTAACATAAAATTAGGGCTCATGTTTTCCCATATAACATTGCATAGGAAAATATCCCTTTTTATTATTGAGGGATTCAACATATTAAGGTCTCCATAAATCAAATAGTTAGAAAAAGGAAAATTATCAACCAATCATTGCCATAAATTCATTTTATCAAGGTCATCATTAGGGGAATAAACATTATTAATCCTTATAGATCACTCCCAATATCAAGGGAAACTAAAATAACTTGATGTGATGGGTCTTCCCTCCAGGTGATGATTAATGTGTAAAATTTTGGGTAAGTAAAAATATTGGTATCACCATATCCATCCACATGTGAAATGGAAAATTGTGTTGCATCTAAGAAAATACATTTTAGAGAAGTCTATAGAATATATCCTATAATTTTAACTTCTTATATTTATACACAAAATTTAAATCACTAAACTGTTGACAAGTGAATGGCATGGATATTTTTGTAGAGGAGTTTATAAGACACCAAACATTTAAGGAGATAATATTCAACAAGAATATTCTTTGAGGTGTTTGATGAATTAGTAGATTTCTTTCATGGACACCCCCAAAGAAAAATTTAACATTGTAGATAGGGAAATTTAAATCATTATAGGAGGGCAATAGTCAAGTTACGTATTTAAGACATAAGGAAATAAGAGGAAGATAATATTTATAGATTTATGTTATATTTGGAAAACATCTCAAGACCATATAGTCCATATCAACATTGTAGACATGACCTAATAATGCATAATTAGTTATTTTTTAATTGGTCATTTTTTAATTCACATTTAACATACAGATTATGGTGACATGTTTTCAATAACCTGTAAACAATTTAATAAAATTCTTTTCCCATATATTTGATTACATGTTTTATTAAACAACTAATTATGCATTGTTTAGAATATTTTACATATTTTATAATACTTAATCTGAGGTAGATGTATTTATATGAATACAAATTTTAGTCAACCCCAATTGTCTTACTCCTACTACAAATTTATCTTTAGGAACCCAATTTTTGCATGTTTTTTAGAGGGGCAAAGCATAAAAGAATGTACTATTTAGGGATAATTTGTTTTTTAAATTAAGTACAAAATTTTTCATGATTAAAATCATATTTAAATTTTCCTTTATGTTACCTCAATTCCAAATTAACCCATTAAATTTAGATTTAAATTATTATACATAGCCTCATTTGACTTATGTATGCTCTATAAAAAAATAGGCTAAAGTCTACCTAAAATTGCCTTAATAGGGTGACTTTGGAGCAACATTAAAGTGGCTTTGTAAAGACAATGTTAGGGTGAGTTTAGAATTCATAAGTTTATTTAGAGTAACTACAAATGTAAACATATAGGCAACTTGAATTAATTTATAATCAAAATCATTCTTTTGTTCTCTCCCAATGTCCAATTTCAGAACATCTTGCATCACAAAATAATCCAACACACATTTATAAATGGTTATTGTGTTCTATTTTCCCCATTATCTGTAACAATGATTGTTAAAAGTTGGCTGAGGACCATTTATAAATGCTTAGGTAGGTTAAAGGTCAAATTCAATTCAATTAGGTTTTAAAAATTCCATATAATGGGGTTGATACAGAGCTTTACAAGACATCTAGATGTAAGATAAACATGTATTAAACCCTATGAGAGATGGTTTCTCAAATAAAATCTAAGTATTAATATTCCATTAAAATTCATTCTAATTTAAAATATTGATAAAAAAGTGTAGACACCTAAAAATGGACCCTCAGCATTTAGTTATTCTCAATTTATATATGTTTAATGATTTATTTTTATTATGGGTGATTAGCTTACATTAGATGTCATTTAATTATTATGTTGGCTTCTTTGGCTTGAAATTAGTTTCAATTGTCCTCATGCAATCTTCCTTATATTTTTATATTTTTATTGTTATGTATTAGGACCATATCAGTGGTGTTGCCTTTGTTGTTTATTCATCCAATTTTATTAGATAGGCCCATATACTCCTTTTCCCCTTTTATTATTTTAATCATTTAAAGTTTTTATGTAGACAAATATGTCTAAATGTTTAAATAAAGTCAATTATGAATAGAAAAGGTTCAAGTTCATTTGATAATAAAAAAATCAAGCATTATCAAGTAGATTGAATAATTTATTAATTATAAAGTAGCATTATATTGTGGAGCACTTTTAGTGTACATATATAAGTTCTTCATTATTATTTTTTGTAATTAATATTTATTTACATATTTTTTCCATTTTGAGGTGTCTCATAAATTAGTAGATTATTTAATAGACACCCCCAAATAAAACTTGAACATTGTAGACTTAAAAATTCAATTCATTATAGGAGGACAATTGTCAAGTTATTTATTTAGGTCAAAAGGCAACAAGAGGGAAATAATGTTTATATATTTATGTTATATTTGGATTACATCTCAAGACTATATAGTCCCTAACAAAACTGTAGGACATGCCCTTATAGAATAATCTAATCAAATCCATACTTTAAGGTGATAGGTTTTACATTTTTAAATTCACATTTAACATATAGATTACAGTGACATAATTGTTACAACTTGTTAACAAGCTAATAATATTATTTTTCCATAGATTTGATTACATGTTTTATCAAATAGTTACTTAGGTATTGTTTATTATAATTTACATGTTTTATAATACTTAATATGGGGTAGGTGTATTTATATGTAAACATTTTAGTGAACCCCAATTGACTTACTCCTATTATAAATTTATTTTTAAGAGCCCAATTTTTACATGTTACTAAGTGGGGCAAAGCATAATAATGTGCAACATTTAGGGGTCAAAGTAATTCTAAAAATTAAGTACAAACATTTCTATGGTTAAAGTTATATTTAAATGTGCCTTTAAGTAACCTTAAATCCAAATTAACCCATTAAACTCACATTTAAATTCATACATATACCTTAGTTTTAATTCAATTTACACTATGTACAAAGATAGGCTAAATTCACCTTAAGGTTGCCTTAATAGGGTGACTTTGGAGTGGTGTTTGGGTAGCTTTTAAAATATGATGTTAGGATGACTTTGGAGTCCATAAGCATATCATAAAGCAACTACAAATGTAAACACAAGGGCAGCTTGAATTAATTTATAATTAGAATCATTATTTTGTTCTTTGTCAGAGTATAATTTTAGAAGAACTTGCATCACATCAAATCCAACAAAGTATTTTCTCTTAACACTTATTTATTATTATTTTATATATGTTTTTTTCACTTGTTTATATATGGGTGGTTAGCTTAAATTAGTAATCATTTAATGATTATGTTGACATCCCTAGCTTGAAACCATATTTTGGCTATTCTCATGCTATCATATTGATCTATTTTATGTTTTCCTTGCCCTATGTTGGGACAATTTGTATGGTCTTGGATTTGTTGTTTTTTTCCTTCCTTTTTATTATATGGGCCCATTCATTCTTTCAACATTTTCTAGTTTTAACAATAGGAAGTCAATATGTTGATAAATGTTTTCAACTTTTGAAATCAAATCAACTAGAATTAAAGAAATGATTAGGTTCATTTGATAATAGAATCAAACATTATCAAGTAGATTGAAGAACTTATCAATTCTAAGCTAGCATTCTATTGTGGAGCACTTTTGGTGCATGTATTAGATTTTTTATTTATCTTTTGTAATTTTTGTTTATTGAAATTTATGTTCCAATTTGAGGCATTTGATGAAATAATATATTTTTCTAATACACATTGCCAAATAAATTGTGAATATTTTAGCTAAAAAATTAAAATCATTGCAAGAAGACAAGAGACCAGTTGTGCATCTCAAACAAAAGGCAACAAGAAGGAAATAATACTTACAAATTTATATTGCATTTTTAAAGCATCTCAACACTATATAGTACCTATCAAGACTATATGGAAGATCATTGTAAACTAATATGTTTGAATTCACATTTAATGTACAGATTATGTTGATATATTTACAAAAATGTGGAAATAAACTAAGAAAATTCTATCCCTAGCTATTAGATTACATGTTTTATATAATAACTAATTAAACAATGTTTACTCTATTATATATGTTGTAAAATATTTAATTAAGGTAGGTGTATTTATAAGAATATATTTTAGTAAAACCTTGATTGTCTTATTCATTCTGGAAATTCATTTTTATGAACCTAATTTTTACTTGATGCTAGGTGGGTTAAAGTTTAATAGTGAGTCCCATTTTTAGACCAAAGTGGTTTTAAAAATTGTAGTAATTTTTTTAAAAATATTGAAGTTAGATTTAAATTTGCCTCTCGAATTAATGTTGCAAATGCGCACACCAATAAAGCTTTTTGCACACCCTCCTTTTAGTTTTTATTCTCCCCAAACATAAATCTACCCTTACAATCACAAATCTACCCTTTGCTCTTAGATATTCCTAATTATTTCTTGATATTCTTAAAATGGTCCGAGGGGAGGAGTATAACTAATAAAAATTATCCCCCAAAAAATAATCTACCAAGACATGCACTTGTAGAAGACTATAATAAAATTTGTCTACATGCCAAATGAGTTCCTATTCAAATTTTAGATGTTTTCCCTAATTATACTTAACCATTTAAATAATAATAATAATGTCTTTGAAACTAGACTCAAAATGATACAATTCATTTTCTTACACCATCCTCTAATTTTGAGTGAAGCCATCTCAAATTATCTACAATAGTTTTTTATTTCTCAAATTTTTAGGAAAAGCATGTCCATGGTTGGCCCATTTTTATCCCCCAACTTTGTTCACTTATCCTGAGGCAACTATGAAATCAAGGCAATTAGATTGTGGCATATGTATAACCAATATTCTCAATCAATTCGATGAACTCATCGAAGATATCCTAAGAACAAAATAGAGACACCACAACTCTATCACCATATGTCCCCATGATTATTTCCATGCATTTTATTACAATACTAAATGGGATTTCAAAATTAATATGTGACTAAAATACACCAAAAATAAAGGTATTTGGGTTTAGAAAAAGATAAGACACCAGTTTTATAACTATGTGGCATTTATGACATCAAGGGTACTAGATTGTAATAGGCATTTGGTCAAGATTATCAACCATATTATTAGTATAAAACTACTAAACAAAAATGATGATTCATTGAAAATAATAAGATAGGTTGTTCCCATAAACACTAAACAAATAAAACATGTATAATTCATTGTAAATAAATTAATCCTTGTGACAGATAATAAATAAGCAGGAAAACCATTCTCACTATAACACTCTTTTAAATCCAATTAAATGGTGTAAAAAAAATAAAAATATTATGTAGAACCAACACAAGTGAAGGCCACACAACACTAAAAGCACATACCCATTAAAACAATGGCCACTTGAAATGGGACCTTCTTTGATTTCAATGAAAATTATATTTAATATATGTAAAGATGTGTAGTCTGTAATCTAAGCACAACAAGATTATTGTTACAAAAATAAGAAGAGTAAAATGCTTGAATAGTATCCACTATAAAAATAAACAAAATAAAAATTATTTAAACCATTGAACCCACCTATATTGACATTTGTAAAATTCAATATTATGGTGAGAAGGATATTATTACCTCTTAGACTACACTTTTAGATTGGATTGATGTAAGCAAGACCTAAGAAAACATGCTCGTGAAGATGGGATAATTAAATCCAATCGATACATAAAATTTAATATGTTAGTCATTCATATGAGAAATCCACATCAATATACCCAATAACAAGTTGTTATTACAGCTAAGGATCAATAGTCCCATTACTCTTGAAAACAATGACACAATTATTTTTCAAAAACTATAATCTAGTGATTTTTTAATTTATTTAGTAGGTCTTGATTGGACAAAAATAAAAAATACCTAATTTTAATTAATTGAAAATAGATCTACAGGGTTAGGAAACTATTTTTTAACCAATAAAATGAAAGGTTTTTTATAATAAGAAAAACTATGTTTATTTTTCAACCAAATCATAGCCCAAAATTTACATTTGATACATGTTACGCCATGATTAGATGCTAAAAATCCACTAATAAAAAAAATTAATCATATATGATCTACCTTTTGTAGGATTATATAAAAATGAAAATGAATTATTAATAGCTCGTAAAACATTTTTTGAATTCACATTTAACGTACAAATTGTTTTGATATATTCACAGATTATGTGGAGGTTAGACATTTTTGAATTCAAATTTAATGTAAATATTAATTGTGTGTCCCATTTTGGGGCCAGAGTGGTCTTAAAAATTATGATACAAGCTTTTACAACATTTAAGTCAGATTTTAAAATTATAGTACAATATTTTACAATTTTATAATACTTAATTTGAGGTAGGTTTATTTATATGAATACAGTTTAATAAACCCAAAATTTCTTAATAATGGGTTTAGTGATATAATAGGCTATTATTTTTCCACTCTTTTAATCACATAGTACCACAATTTAGAGGGAAAGCTATCAAATAGAAAATGATTCCTAAGAGTTTGAATTTTACCCCCATTTTTGATCCATTTTCATTGAATATTCTTGATCGAATCTGAAAATGGAATTATGCTTTGTCTAAAGCATTATGTTTTGGCCCACTATAGATTAGATTTTGAAGCTTTGAAAAAACAAATCAAGCCATTTCGATGCCTCTTTGACATGCCCTTATGCTCTATAAATGTGAGTAAATATTCATATATGAAGTGCACATTTTTTAACTGAGTCAATTTGGAAGGATAATTTCCTAAATCAATCCATGCTCAAGTATTTGAGAAAGCAAATAGCCAAAATATTCAGTCACAAGAACATATTTTGGTAAAGTGAGAGGGAAACATTTCTAACTGGAATGAAATAGCCTAAAACTATCAAAATTATGGCCATTAATAACTAAAAAAACATGAGGCATTATATAAGAACTCATGTCTATATCCAAAATACAAAATTACCAAACCCTAAAGTATTAAACATGTTAAGGATAAATTTATAATCACAGTTATAGACTTTTCCAAAATCAAGCATGAATAATATGGTCCTCTAGCAAGAGGCATGAAAACACTTCATTCCTTCCTATAAAATAATGATATCTTCTTAAATGTACTAAATTTTGATAAACCCTTTTTGTTATGGTTTGATAATTGTAGGCAATATGTGGCAAATACCTAGTGCTAGTGTTAGTATTTTGTAGGAGACATTGAGGAAAGTGATTGACATCTAACTGGTAAGTAGCTCTAAATCTATCTCTATATCAAAGAATTTGATGTTTCATTTTTAAATTAATTCCTCTTAATATTTATTACATAATGATTTTATATAAACCTAAATCAAGTCTAGCCCCAAATTCTACCATGTTAATTTTTAAAATTCACAATGGAAACTAAAAACTCTTGATGCATATCAACAACCATGCTATGAACAACATTAGAACATTTTTCCAGAGTAAGGGATGCATCACAAATATTTTGAGCCAAAAGGATTAATTTATTATAAGCCACATCTAAACATTCTTGCAATTCTTTATCTCTTCTTGCCATGTTTTCCCATGATGGAACACCAATTTAAAGTGGTCTAAAATTTTTGAAGAAATTTTAGGTAGACTAATGGGGTGATTGTGTCTAGTCTAGATAGTTTTGATTATATATTTAACCTACATTACCTTTATACATTTGAAATAATATTTGAAGGCATGGTCAATGACTTTTAATCCAACGTAAATGAGCCAAAATTTTAGTACCTTTGGAAATCTATATTTCTAAAGGTTTAACACAATCAACACCAGACTAAAAAATGACTAAGTAAACCATGATTTTTAACTTAATGAGCACCAAGAAAGAAGAATGTAAGACAAATCCCAATAGTTTTTAACATACAACTAGGGCTCATGTTTTCCCATTTAGCATCACATAGGAAAAGATCCCTCCTTATCCTTGAGTGATTCCACCATATTAAGGTCTCCAAAAATTAGATAGCTAGAGAAAGGTTGATTATCAACTAAACATCACCATAAATTCATTTTATCAAGGCCATCATTAGGGGCATAAACATTATTAATCCTTATAAAACTACTCCCAATATCAATTGTAACCAAAATAACCTGATGTGATGGGTTTTATCTTGAGGTGATGATTAATGTGTTAATTTTTTTGCAAAAACATGAAATATGAAGTACTACAATTCTGACAAGTGGATTGCACATATTTCTTTAAGAGGAGTCTGTGAGACCTCAAACATTCTAGGAGAGAATATTCAAAACTAATATTCTAGGAGATGTCTAATGAATTAGTAGATTTATTTAATAGACATCCCTAAAGAAACTTTAACATCGTGGATTGGAATATTTAAATCATTACAACATGATAATATTCAAGTTATGTATTTAGGACAAAAGGTAACAAGAGGGAGACAATGCTTATAGATCTATGTTATATTTGGTAAACATATCAAAATTATTTACTCTATATCAAAATTGTAATACATGACATGATAGACTACTTTGATCAACTCCATACTTAAAGGTGATAGGATGGTCATTTTTGAATTCACATTTAACATATAGATTATGGTAACATACTTGCAAAAAATTATAAATAAACTAAGAAAATTATTTCCCTGAATATTTGATTACATGTTTTATTGAACACTAAATTATGTATTGTTTACTATATTTTATAATACTTAATTTTAGGTAGGTGTATTTATATGAATACATTTTATTCAACCCTAATTATCTTACTCTTACTATAAATTCAATTTTAGGAACCTAATTTTTTCATGTTTCTACATGGGGTAAAACATAATAATATGTACCATTATTGGGGGCAACTATTTTTTAAAAATTAAGTACAAATTTTGCATGATTAAAGACATATTTAAATTTTCCTTTATGTTACCTTAATTACAAATTAACCCATTAAAGTCAGATTTAAGTTCATGCTTATAACTTAGTTTTACTTATGTACACTCTATTCAAAGATATGCTAAAGTCCAATGATAGTTGCCTTAATAGGGTGTCTTTGGAGTGACATTAGGGTGGATTTACAAATATGATGTTAAGGTGACTTCAAAATCCATAAATTTATTGAATACAAACCATGAATGTAAACATAGAGGCAACTTAAATCATTATTATGTTATCTACCAGTGTCCAATTTAAGAATAGCTCGCATTACAGAAAATCCAATAGACATTTACAAAGGGTGATGTATTTCCATTCTACCTACTCTTTGAAACAATGGTCAATGCATGTAATTTGAGGGCCATTTGTAAAGGTTTGGCTGAGATAAAAACCAAATTAAATGTAATTAGATCTTAAAAATCCCAAAAAAGTAGGTTCATACAGAGTTTGAAAGACAACTAGACATAAGATGAACATGCAATAAGACCTAGGAGAAAAGATTTCTCAAAAAATCCAAAGTATTAATATTAAATTAATATTCAATTTAATTTAAAGCATTGATAACAATGTGTATACACCTTAAAATGAACCCTTAGCATTTAGTTATTGTCATTTTATATTTGTTTAGTGATTTTTCTAGTGTAGGGTTGACTAGTTTAAATTAAGTGTCATTTAACCATTATGTTTACTTCCCTAGCTTGAAATTAGTTTCTATTATCCTCGTGCAAGCTTCCTTATCTATTTTGTGTTTTATTGTTTCCATGTCAGGACCATCTCAATGGTCTTGGCTTTATTATTTATTCCCCCAATTTTATTAGATGGACCCATTCACTCCTTTCCACCTTTTCTAAATTTTTAATGATTAAAAGTTGATATGTGGACAAATTTGTCCAAATGTTGAAATAAAGTCACTTATAAATAGAGAAAGGATTAGGTTCATGATATGATAATCAAATATAATCAAGTATGTTATCAACTAGACCAGATAATTTATCAATTCTAAGGTAGCATTGTATTGTGGAGGACTTTTAACATACATACTGAAGTTCTTTATTTATTTATTTATAAATTCTATTTATTTACATATTTTTTACAGTTTAAGGTGTAAGTTGAATTAATATATTTACTTAATATAAACCCCCCAAAAAAACTTGAATATTATAGACTAGAGATTTTAAATCATTACAGGAAGACAATAGTCATGTATTTAGGATTACAGGCAATAAGAGGGAGACAATGTTTATATATTTATGCTATATTCAGGATACATCTAAGATTATATTCCTTATCACCATTATAGGACATGCCCTTATAGACTACTCTGATAAAATACATACTTTAAATTAATAGGTTGGTCATTTTTGAATCACATTTAACTTTATACTGTGGTGACATATTTCCAACAACTTGTAAGCAAGCTAAGAATATTATGTTCCCTATGTTTTATTATATGTTTTATTGAGCACCTAATTAGGTATTTTTTATTATAGTTACATATTTTACAATACTTAATTTGAGGTAGGTTTATTTATATGAATACATTTTAGTGAACCCAATTTTTTTTACTCTTATTAGAAATTGAATTTTATGAACCCAATTTTTGTGTTGCTAGATGGGGCAAAGCATAATAATATGTAGTATTTAGGGGTCAAAATTATTTTAAAAATTAAATATTTTTTCCATGACTAAATTTAGAATTAAATTTTCCTTTATGTTATCTTAAATCTAGATAAAGCCATTAAAGTCATATTTAAAGTTGTACATATAACTTAGTTTGACTTTAGTGTGCACTCTATACAAAGATAAGCTAAAATCCCCCTAAGGTTGTCTTAATACGGTTACTTTGGAGTGATGTTAGGGTGGCTTTGTAAAGATGATGTTACGATGAATTTGGAGTGTATAAGCTTATCAAAGAGAAACCATGAATGTAAACATAGGGGGATCTTGCATTAATTTATAATTAGAATCATTATTTTATTCTCTACTAGAGTCCAATTTTAAAACAATTTGCATCACATAAAATACGATAGAATATGTTCCTTTAGCATTTATTTAGTATTATTTAATACATGTTTTTTGAAGTTATTTATATATGGGTGGTTAACTTAAATTATACATCATTTAACCATTATGTTTAATTCCCTGGATTGCAACCATCTTTTGATTATCCTCATGGCATCTCTCTAATCTATTTTATGTTTATCTTATCCCATTTTGGGTCTATCTATATGGGTTGTGCTTTGTTGCGCATCTAGGACAGAAGGCAACAAAAAAGAAGCAAATATTAAGTACAAAAATTTGTATCATTAAAATTAAATTTAAATTTACCTTTAAGTTAATTTAAATCCAAATTAACCCATTAATCTTAGATTTAAATTTGTACATATAACTTATTTTGACTTCAATTTACACTCTATACAAAGATAGGCTAAATTCCCCCTAAAGTTGTCTTAATAAGGTAAGGTGACTTTGGAGTAGCACTAGGATGGCTTTGGAAATATGAAATTAGGATTCATTTGGATTCCCTAATCTTATCAAAGAGCAATTACAAATGTAAACACAAGGCTAGCCTTCTTTAATTTATAATTGGAATCATTATTTTGTTCTCTACTAGAGTACAATTTCAAAAAAACTTGCATCACATAAAATCAAATGGAGTATGTTCTCTTAGCATTCATTTAATGTTATATATATATATATATATATATATATATATATATATATATATATATATATATATATGGTTGGGTAACTTTTTTTTATCGTTACTGGGGAATTAATGAGTCCCTAGCCCTTTTAACAAAATATGATAAAATAGAATAATTTAGGTCTGGCTTAACATTTAACCATGTTAAGGCATTTGGACCAACTAGATTAAAAAACTAGTTTTTTATAAAAATCATACTAACTTTTGAGCAGTTATGAAAATATTTTCAACTTTTTATAAACTTACTATTCATGAAATAACAAAATATCAAACTTCAACAACTTACTCCAAAATTACTACTTCAACCATTTTTCCATTGTTAGGCACCAAGTTGCCCACCTATGATGCCTACCTAGTCTTAAAACTATTATTTGACAGAACATCCTGAACCTTCACAACCATCATGACTCTAGTCTATGCTCACTTCCTACCAATTGACTCACCCTCAAGCTAATGAACTACCAAAGTCCTACCAAAACTAATTCTTCCCCTTACACCAAGGTGGTGATTTGAACGAACCACACGTGACTCCATTACCCATCCATTTGATGGCCTTAACCCTTTCTGGAGAATGCCTAAGATCCCACCACTCCCTTAGCCCTAGGATGGGTTTTAGAAATTCTTCAATGTCTAGTAAACTTACACCCTTTTGCTCTGATTTTACCATATGAACTGAATAAGCCACATGAACATCTTTTGCAAAATCAACCAAAGTTAAAAAGTGGGACTCCAGCTCATGGAACATTGATAGAAGGATAAAACCCAGAGAATCCCTTTTTGAAAATGGGAGTGTTGGGAATGGCCCAAGAGGAAAGGCATCTAATTCAAACAACATATCCAACCTATACTCTGGCTACATAAATAACTCCACCATAGCCTAGACTTGATCCCTATCTAACATAATCAAATAAAGATTTGAAGAAAATAGTGATACCAGGTCCAAATTCGCCCTGACTCTTCTATTATCCACCAAAATTTCCACACCCAACACTTTCTCAATTTCTTCCACCACCTCCTCCATCAAAATATAAAAAAACACTAAATAAACATGTTCTTTAAACTAACCCCACAAAGCCCATTTCCCTACTCCTAGCTCGACCAAAATCTAGAGGCCAAACTACTAATTTGACACTGAAATGATCCATCTAGCCAAATCTCTAAACACAATGACTCCATGACAAACAAAAAATGCAATAAAAACCCAACCTACTATAATAACTCTTGCTGGGAAATCCTTATCATGAAATACACAGACTAGAAAATTGAGAAAGGCTATTATGAGAAAGATGGGCCCATCCAAATGCTTAGATCTCAAGAGTCCAGCACCATCAAAATCCAATTCCACACCCTCAGTCTGATGTCATCCTTAGCACCTAAAAGATAAGACAACCAAAATAACTTATTGTCCTTGAAAATCTAATTTCTAGATTTTCACTTTCTTTTTTTTCTATTTTTTAATTTTTTTAATAATTTAAAAAAACTTTTCAAAAGACCCTATATTGAAAAATGTTTTTATAAAAATAGTTTACAATATTGATCCCATAGTAATTTATTAATATTTCAAAAAATATCAATAAAACCAAATTTAGCCAGACCATTTATTCTACGAGAGCCGTTTGAAAATGTCCTAGAAGCCCCAAATAAAAGAATAAACCCAAAAAACCTTCCTGAAAGATGATATTAGAAATTAGTCAAAATTCCTAAAATTTTCCCACCTTTCACTAAAATTATCCAGTCTTCTTCCTCCCTTTGATTTATCACCATATTTACTAGAAAATCAAAAACTTTATTACTTTCTCAGAAACAGTGAGAATAAATCTAGCCTTCAAAAAACTTCCAATTTGGGCCAAATGACATCTAATATATTTACAATCTTCCATTATTTTTATCTTTGACTAGCCAAGGCTTGAATCACCACTTGTGAATCCCCTTCAATTTCTAAAAAGGAGATTCCACAATCCATAGGCATATTAATCCCTGTTGTTAAGGCTTGTGCTTCAGCTTCGTTGTTGGTGCCATCAAAAATCTTAAAGGAAAGGACTCTAATTAAAGAACCGATGCAATATTTAATTACACATCCTACCCCTAAGGCTCCTGGATTGCCTCTACATGCCCCATCAAGGATAATTTTGAACCACCCAAGTTCAGGTGGAATCAAAATAGCATCCTTTCTATTTTTCTTATCTTTCTTAAATTAAGAATAATTCAACCATTATGTTGATATCCCTAGCTTGAAACCATCTTTTGATTATCCTCATTTTATCTTCCTAATCTATTTTATATTTTCCTTATCCCATAATGGGATTGTCTATATGTTCTTAGCTTTGTTGTTTTTGAATTTCTTTTTATTGGATAGGCCCATTCACCCCTTTCCACATTTTCTAGTTTTAACAATTAGAAGTCGATATATGGACAAATCTTTCCAAATTTTGAAATCAAATCAACTATAAATATAGAAATGAATATGTTTGTTTTTCTACTAAAAATTTGATAATAAAATATAATCAAGCATTATCAAGTAGATTGAGGAACTTATCATTTCTAAGCTAGCATTCTACTATGGAACATTTTTAGTGCACATATTAAAGTTTTTTATTTATCTTTCGTAATTTATATTTATTGAGATCTTTGTTCTAATTTGAGGTGTTTGATGAATTATTAGATTTATCTAATACACATCTCAAATAAATTGTGAATGTTGTAAACTAGAACATTAAAATCATTATAGGAGGGCAAGAGTCAAGTTGTGCATCTAGGACAAAAGGCAACAAGAAGGAGACAATACTTACAGATTTATGTTGCATTTATAAACCATCTCAACATTGTATAGTACCTATCAACCCTATATTGAAGATCCTTATAAATTAATATGTTCAACTCCATTCCTTAAGGTGATAGGTTAAACATTTTTGAATTCACATCTAATGTATAGATTGTGTTGATATATTAATAGATTGTGTGGAGGTTAGACATTTTTTAATTCAAATTTATTTTAAAGCTTAATAATGTGTCCCATTTTGGGGCATAATTGGTTTTTAAAATTATAGTACAAAGTTTTAAAACATTTAAATCAGATTTAAAAATTACAATACAATATTTTACAATTTTATAATACTTAATTTGAGGTAGATTTATTTATATGAATACATTTTAGTGAACCCCAAATTTCTTGTACTCCTAATAGAAATTCATTTTTATGAACCCAATTTTCGCATGTTGTTCAATGGGGAAAAGTATAATAATGTGCAACATTTAGGGGCCAATGTTATTTTAAAAATTAAGTAATATTTTTTTAGGATTAAAGTTAGATTTAAATTTGATGTTAAGTTAACTTAAATCCAAATTAACTCATTAAACTCAAATTTAAGGTCCGACATATAACTTAGTTTGACTTCAATTTACACTCTATACAAAGGTAGACTAAAGTCCCCATAATGTTGCCTTAATAGGGTGACTTTGGAGTGGTGTTAGGGTGGCTATGCAAAGACAATGTTAGTATGAATTTGGAATCCATAAGCTTACTAAATAGAAAATAAAAATGTAAACACAAGGGTAGCTTGCATTAATTTATAATTAGAATCATTATTTTTTCTCTGGCAGAGTATAATATTATAAGAACTTGCATCACATAAAATTTAATAGAGTATGTTCTCTTAACATTTATTTTATATATGTTTTACGCACTTGATTATCTATGGGTGGTTAGCTTAAATAAAAAATCATTTAACCATTATGATGGCATCCCTATCTTGAAACCATATTTTGATAATCCTCATGCAATCTTCTTGATCTATTTTATGTTTTCCTTGTCCTATGTTGGGCCTATTTTGTATGGTCTTAGATTGGTGTTGTTTCTTTCTTTTTTATTAGAAGGACCCATTCACCCCTTCCACATTTTCTATTTTAAAAAATTGGAAGTCAATGTGTGGACAAATCTTTCCAAGTTTTGAAATCAAATAAAACAAAAATAGAGAAATGACAAGGTTCATTTGATAATAGAATCAATAATTAATTAAAATCATTGTAGGAGGAAAAGGTATAAGTTGTGCATCTAGGATAGAATTTAATAAGAAGGAGATAATACTTATAGATTTATGTTTCATTCATAAAACATCTAAACTGTAATACCTAAAAGTTGTAATTGGATGCTAAGAGTGTCACTTGAGTTAACTTATTCTTAGCTTATCCCTAGACCTATCCTAGAGCCTTAGGCACACTTTTCCAATCATTGTATAGAACATAGACTTCTAAATTTAGGCAAAACATAGTCTTAGAATTGTCTTTTAAAATCCCAACACAATTTTTCTTGCAGTTTGCCAGGTGGACATTAGTGCCACATTTGGGACACTAAAATCACATGGTGCTAATGTCCCCAACTGGGTTTTATTGTCCTTATCCCTAACTCTCTTGAATGCATACTTTTTCAAATGTGTGTCCCTCCTATGGTTAGCCTACGTAAATTTTATTATCCATACAATTTACATAAGTATGTAAATACAAGTCTAATTGATCTCTATTCTTTAGATGGAAAATAGATGCAATATCACATTCAAACCAAAGACAAATTGAGAAAAAATGAGGTATTTGATGCCCATTTTTCCCTACTTCTACATACTACCATCTACAACATCCTTAAGCCCAATTTTCAAATATTTAAAAGCTCAAACACATTCAAAGTATCCAAGTCCACTCTCATTCTAGCATTCACTTGCACTTGCATCAAACAATATGCGGGAGAACTACATCGGACTTGATCCCTCTTCAGAGTATTGGTTTGTAGGCAACTCTCTTCATAGTGGGGTTTTGAGGATGTCCAACCTATCCTACAAATGAAAACATAATTATTTTTCATACCATACTTCCAAGGAGGATTAGGGTTTGCATACTAAATCAAGTTTTTTAGGCACAACACAGAGTTCTAAGTTTCATGCATGTAGGAACAAGACCTAAAAACACAAACATATGTGCTCCCAAAAAATAAGAATAGTCCTACAAAGGGAACACTACTACCACTTTGATACTGTCCATATGGGGTGCTATTGTCCAGTGAGTAAATAAATTATAAAATCCTCTTTGTGACACTCATAACTATCCAGAAATTATTTTTCAAAACCCAAATCATCCACAACAATCATTTTTTAGATAAATATATATTTATGCCTATTTATTACTATTTTTAAAAATTCAAAAGAGGTCAAAATCTATAATAAATTAGTGCTTAATTATTGCATATTATTTGACCGATTTAGACATCTCAGTGCTTTATTCTAAACATATGATTTGCATAGTTAAACCCTAAAAGGTTAAATCATCAACATTGTACTAAAGGTCCTTATAAAGTAATATGTTCAACTCCATACTTTAAAGTGATAGGTTAGACATTTTTGAATTCACATTTAATGTAAAAATTATGTTGATATATTTAAAACAATGACACAAACTAAGAGAATTTTATCCCCATCTATTAGATTACATGTTTTATTGAGTAACTAATTAGGCAATGTTTACTCTATTATATATGTTGTAAAATGCTTAATTGGCATAGGTGTATTTATATGAATATGTTTTGGTGAACACTAATTATTTTATTAAGTCTATAAATACATTTTTATGAAACCAAAATTTACATGATGTTAGGTGGGGTAAAGCTTAGCAGTGTGGCCCATTTTGGATCCAAAGCAATTCTAAAAATTACAGTACAAAATTTTATAATATTTAAGTCAAATTTAAATTTACCTCTCAAGTCAACTTAAGAAAAAAAAATCATGATTAAATTCATATTTAAATTTTCCTTTAAGCTACCTTAATTTCAAATTAACCCATTAAATTAAAATTAAAATTTTTACTTATAAATTAGTTTGATTTATGTACACTCTATACAAAAATAGGCTAAAGTCCATCTACAATTGCCTTAATAGGGTGTCTTTAGAGTGACATTAGGGTTGCTTTGTAAATAAGATTTTAGGGTGAATTTAAAATCCATAAGTTTATTGAAGATAAACCATCAATGTAAACATAGAGGCATCTTGAATTAATTAATAAATGGAATAATTATTATGTTCTTTACCAACATCCAATTTAAGAACAACTTGCATTACATAAAATCCAACATACATTTACAAAAGTTGTTTTGGTTCAATTAGGCCTACTATTAACAATAATAGTCGATGCATGTAAGTTTAGGGCCATTTATAGAGGTTTGGTAAAGGTCAAAACCAAGTTAAATGTAATTATATCTTTAAAATCCCACAAAAGTGGGTTGATACAGAGCTTGAAAAGACAATTAGACATAAGATAAAAATGCAATAAAACTTACAAGAGAAAGTTTCTTAAACAAAACCTAAGTATTAATATTACATTAATATTCATTTTAATTTAAAATATTGATAATAATGTGTATAGACCTAAAAATGGACCCTTAGAATTTAGTTATTATCATTTTATATTTGTTTAGCGATTTTATTTTATGTATGGATGATTAGCATAGATTTGGTTTCACATAACCATTATGTTGACTTCCCTAGCTTGAAATTAGTTTCTATTATCCTTGTGAAATCTTCCTTATCTATTTTATGTTTTCTTGGTTCTGTGTCAGGAACATCTCAATGTTATTGGCTTTATTTTTTGTTCTCAAATTTTATTAGATAGATCCATTCATTCCTTCCCACCTTCTCTATTTCAATAATTGGAGGTCAATATGTGGATAAATCTATCCAAATGTTGAAATAAAGTCACTTATAAATAGAGAAAAGATTAGGTTCATTTGATAATAAAATAGAATCAAGCTTTAACAAGTAGACTGGATAATTTATTAATTCTAAGGTAGCATTTTATTGTGGAGTAGTTTTGACATACACACTAAAGTTATTTATTTATTTTTTATTTTTTACAATTTCTATTTATCTACATATTTGTTCCAATTTGAGGGGTTTGATGAATTAGTAGATTTATTTAATAGATACCCCCAAAGAAAACTTGATCATTATAACCTAGAAATTTTAAATCATTATAGTAAGATAATAGTCATGTATTTAAGACAAAAGGCAACAACGGGGAGGCAATCTTTATATATTTATGTCATATTTGGAATATACATCTCAAGACTATATAGTACTTATTAACACTGTAGGGCATGCCCTCATAGACTACTCTGATCAACTCCATACTTTATGTTAATAGGTTAGTCATTTTTGAATTCACATTTAACTTTATATTGTGGTGACACATTTGCAACAACTTGTAAACAAGTTAAGAATATTATGTTCCCGTACATTTGATTATGTATTTTTTTGAACAACTAATTAGGTATTTTTTATTTAGTTTACATATTTTATAATAATTAATTTGAGGTAGGTTTATTTATATGAATATATTTTAGTGAACCCTAATTGTCTTACTCCTACTATAAATTCATTTTTATGAACCCAATTTTTGCATGTTGTTAGATAGGACAAAACATAATAATGTGCAATATTTAGGGTTCAAATTTGTTTAAAAAATTAAGTACAAAATTTTGCATGATTAAAGTTAGAATTACATGTCTTAAAATTATCTTAAATCTAAATTAACCCATTGACATTAAATTTAAAGTCGTACATATATCTTAATTTGACTTTAATGAACACTCTATACAAAGATAGGCTAAAGTATCCTAAGGTTATCTTAATAGGGTGGATTTGTAAAGTTGATGTTATAATGACTTGATAAACTACTCTAATCAACTCCATACTTAAAGATGATAGGATGGTAATTTTTGAATTCACATTTAACATACAATTTGCAGTGACAAACTTGCAACAACTTGTAAATAAACTAAGAAAAATATTTTCCTGGATATTTGATTACATGTTTTATTGAACAACTAATTATGCAGTATTTAATATAATTTATAATACTTAATTTGATGTAGGTGTATTTATATGAATACATTTTATTTAACCCCAATTATTTTACTCTTACTATTTAAGATTCATTTTTAGTAACCCAATTTTTTCATGTTTCTAGGTGGGTTAAAGCATAACAATGTGTACCATTTTGGTGCCAAAATTGGGTTAAAAACTAAATACAAAATTTTGCACATAAGTCATATTTAAATTTGCCTTTAAGTTACTTGAATTACAAATTAACCCATTAAATTCAAATTTAAATTTGTACATATAACTTAGTTTGACTTATGTACACTCTATACAAATATAGGATAAAGTCCACCTATAATTGCCTTAATAGGGTGTCTATGGAGTGAAATTAGGGTGGCATTGTAAAGACAATTAATGAACCAAAATAAAGACAAAAAAATACAATAGGATAAGATTTTGAATAATAACTTGTATTTATTATTATTGAATAATTTAAATAATTAAAAACCATGCACAAATAAGCCTCGTCTCAGAATTGGAGTTGACATTCAAAATTTAGAACTATAAAAATAAATAAAACTCAAACTGCTATTTTTATCAAGTTTTGCATGCAAGCACACACATCTCTAAAAATCTCCAAAAATAAACTAAACTCTAAAATTAACCTATCAAATGACTTTCAACTGATGTTCAAGTTTGATTACAAAAATAGATAAATTTTAAATCTAGAAAATAATCTGAAAATAAAATTAATTTATAATTTCAAACCCTCAGATGGTCACGTATGACCTCCAAAAAATATAGAAACGTCCCATGGGCTCAAATGGAGCCGATCATTTTGGTGTGAAGATTGGATCAAACAAATCTACAGATCAAAGGTTATGGCCTCTAGAAGTTTGACCTCTTTTTCTGCATTAGCTTTGTTAGGGTGGCTTTCAAATCCATAAGTTTATTGAAGAGAAACCATGTATGTAAATATAGAGGCAAATTGAATTAATTTATAACTGGAATCATTATTCTATTCTCTCCTAGCATCTAATTTAAGAACAACTTGCATTAAAAATAAACCAATAGACATTTACAAAGGGTTTTTGGGTTCCATTCTACCTACTATTTGAAATAATGGTCATTTCTATTAGTGTAGCATTAGTATCACATTATTTATCATAATGTCTAGTAGTTATTGTTAGACAATTATATTGTAGTTGATGGATTACGATTCTTTTAATCGTATTGAACCAAATTGTATACTATATAAATTTCCCCTTTTGACCATCAATAAAACATAAAAGCTTATTCACTCCTACAATCTGGTATCAGATCATCATTTTCCTGATAAAAATTCTATCATAGCAGAAGCAACCAAGACATGCAACTCTACACTAGCAACCTGTGACGTGGGCAATGTAGCAACAAAGAAGCAGATAAAAAGGAGAAAGTGTACAATGTCATGTAGCTAAAGGACCTGAATCTGAGTGGTGATGCTTAGATATAATACAAGTGTTGAATTATAACAACATAGATCTAGAAGGATCAATGCATCAAAACATTTATATTTGATTCATTCTGATTGTGATAGTCAGAAAAGAATGTTACATAAGTTGATCAATGCAACCATATTATGGTAGTCTAATTGACACACAGTAAGAAAAGAAGATCAGAGAAAAATCCCTACAAGGTACATATAGTTTTTATATAGAATTTGAATCATAAAATACTACTTTAAGTATTAAATTTTGTATAAATAAAGTATAATTAAAAAAATATGTTTGCACCTAAACTCCTCTTGTCTGATGCCCAACTCCTCAAAGGGCTGAATTTTTCCAAGTAGAAGATGAATATGTGAACAATTCTTCAATTCAAAGAATTATAGGGCATCTTCACTATTGTGGTGACTCACCCTACTAGAATTGATGAGCAAGTCAAATATAACAAGTCAAATGCAAAAGCCCTAATTTTGATCAAACTCAATGTCACTGATGAGGTTCAACCTCATATTTGGGATGCATCAAAATCAAAAGGGGCTTGGGACATTCTATCTTCTAGTTATGAGGCAAAAAATTAGATGAAGATACTCCATATATAGTAAAATCTTCATACTCTCATTATGAAATAAGGTGAGAAAGTTGAGGAATTCTTACATCAGGTAGAAAAATTATGAGCTGAATTAATTACACTTGGAGAAACAATCAAGGATAGGCTATTAGTTTCAATCATGTTGATATGTCTCCCCTTAAATTTTGCATGTTCATCATGACATTGAACATCACAAAGCAAGTAGTGTCTTTCAAAGAAATGGCGAATTTACTTCAACAAGAAGAATCCATCCAATTGGTGCACGAAGAGTTCAAGGATAAATCCTTTATTTCCAAGAAATGTGGTTCAAAGTTCATAAAAGGACCACCAAAATAGACACAACAATAGTATAAATCTAAAAAGGATAAAATATGGTGTAATATTTACCACACCTATATGCATGATACTGATAGATGCTAATATAATACCTTGACAAAAGGCTCATCCAATCAAGAGGGCACATCGAGTAGAGATGGGTCACATAAATCCAAAAGACATCCTCGACGATAGAAGTATCACAAACATGTAGTGATGAAAAATATACAGGATGATGGTTCTAAAGAGGAGGTACCTAAAAAATTAGAATACAACAATGCATATAAGAATGTTGTTCTTGTCTTCCAAATCTTGTCATACATGAGTAAAGTTTGGTTGATCGACTTTCACACTAGCAAGCATATGATAGGATGTAAGGAACTATTTGATTCATTCATAACTCAACCCACTAGAGATCAAGTTCAAATTAAAGATGACAAAGAGTATGTTACAAAAGGAATTGGCACTGTCACCATTCCTTTTAGGATGTGACCCCATACTCTCACAAATGTACTATTTATCCCTAGCTTGGCAAAAAATCTCTTGTCTATAATTCATCTCTTGAATAATAAGGTTAAGTTAGAGTTCATGATAAATAATTACACAAAATCCTACCTCCTCTCACAAGATGGTTAGTTCATTACTAGAACTTTTTTGAAGGATCGATTATTTTCCTTAGAGGTAATTTCATTCGATATTGTTACTCTCTCTGCCCATATGATAGAATCTAAAGCATTATGGAATTATCAATATGGGAACATTTTTTTTGGTTATTTATACCAGAACATCTCTAAGGCCATGGTTTTTTGACTTCCTTAGTTATCTCATTCTTTACTTGTATGTCTTGGATCCTTTTCAATAAACAACATAGGGTTACGTTTGAGTTGATTTCATCACAAGCCAAGGATCATCTCGATGTACTACATACTAATCTGTATAGATCTCTACCTACTTCTTTCCAAGGATTTAATTACTTTCAGTTTTTTATTGATGACTTATCTCTCAAGACAATGGTGTTCTTTCTAAATAATAAGAGTGAAGCCTTAACTCATTTAAAGGTCTTATACCAGCTTATTGTCACCCAATTAGGGAGACCTTTTTGACTCCTCCTTTTAGATTGAGGGAAGAATTCACATCAAAGGAATTCTTGACATTTTTAAAGAAACATGACATCAAACAACACTTGACTACTCCTTACACATCACAATAAAATGGATAAATAGAGTGATAAAATTGTTCAGTCATAGAGATGGCTCGTTGCATGATTTATACTATGAAGTTGGATACGCCATTCTAGGTAGAAGCAGTTCAGACAATTGTATATCTTCTCAATAAGTCACCTACAAATATCTTGCATGACATGACACCTAAAGTGGTATGGAGTGGTCATAAACCTTTGATCTCTCATCTTAGAAGTATTTGGTTGTACATTTTATATGCATGTCCTTACTAAAAATAGGAAGAAGATTGAATCAAAGACACTCTAGTGCCTTTTCTTGGGGTATAATACTACTTTAAAAACATATCCTCTCATAGATCTTGAGATAAAGAAGATATATGAAAGTTTATATGTGGTTTGAGATGAGTCATAATTCTACTCATTGTCATAGAAGGAGCTAGAACATACCACCTCTCATAGATAGTTCCCACAATTAAGTGATGATAATGAATATTCTTCTCATAAAGAAGGTGAGCTACAAGGAGAATTATTCATTGATCTTGTAAATCTAAAAGACAATTCTTCATAAAATCATAAAAAGCATTGATGTCAAAAATGGGTAAATATCACCATTAGGGACTCACACATAAACTCTAATCCAAATACTTCATCAAGATTTTAGACCAAAAGATAAGTCAGATAGGAAGTTAATCTCACATTAATGAGTTCATTAGTTGATAGCACCAAACCCAAGATAGTTCAAGAGGCTTTATGTCAACCTCAATAGAAGAAGGCCATGGATGTTTAATAAAATACCCTCATCAAACATGGGATGTGGAAAATTGTCTATATTCCTATAGCAAAGAAATCCATTGGCTACAAGTGGATTTTTGAGACAAAATACAAGGCAAACAGAACTATCAACAAATACAAAGCATACCTTATTGTAAAGGGATATGCTCAGCAAGAAGAAATTGATTATGAGGAGACATTTGCACCCAATGCTAAGATCAAGACCATCAAAGTTTTTTTCTCACTCGCAACACAAAATATATGGAAGCTTCAATAGATGGATGTGAAAAGTGCATTCTTGAATGGTAATCTCAAAGAAGAAGTGTAAATGACCCAAGTGAAGAGCTTCATTGACAAACAACAATGACATAAGGTATATTATCTATTTAAGTAAATTTATGGACTTAATCAAGCACCAAGGTCATGGTACATTAAGATTGATGAACATCTATTTCAACATAGATTCATTCATAGCCCCTCAGATACTAATTTGTATATCAAGAAGGTAGGCACAAAAATTGTCATTTTGATTTTGTATGTGGATGATCTTGTTATCATAAGAAGTTCAAATGAACTTGTTAAATAAGTAAAGAATGAATTGAATAAATCCTTAGACATGAGAGATTTGGGGCTACTTCATTATTATCTTAGCTTAGAGATATGACAAAAGCATAATCATATTTTTGTCTCATTGATGAAGTATGCCAAGATGATCCTTGATAAATATGGGATGATAGATTGTAAACCAATGTCAACTCTGATGGAGAAATGTTTTTAACTATCTCAATTTTAGGAGTCACCTCAAGTAGATAAAACTCACTATAGGAAGCTTGTTAGGAGTCTCATTTACAAAATGACTTATACCAGACCAGATATATGTTTTGTTGTCATTTATCTTTAAAGATTCATGCAAGAGCCAAAGAAGTGTCATTGGGATGCATCAAATCGTGTTTTTGGATATTTCCAAGGTATAATCTATTATGGTTTGGAATACAAGAACTCAAATTTCTTCTTGTAGGGATACATAGACTCAAACTATGTTGTATCTATTGATGATAGGAAATCAACCTCAAGGTATATTTTTTATCTTGTATTTGGACCAATTTCATGGATAAGTAAGAAGCAATCTATATTTTCTCTCTCATCCATAAAGGTAAAATATTTTTTTGTATGAGGAGTTATGTGTGAGGCAATTTGGTTATGTTGAATTTTGTCTGACATAGACATTCCTGAAGATCAGCCACTGATTCTTTTCTATGATAATTAGGGTGTGTTAAAGCTTTTCAAGAATATAATATTTCATGAGAGTACCAAACACATTGAGCTCTAGTGACACTATATTTGAGAACAAGACTTGAAAAACCATATTTAGCTATAGTATTGCCTAATAGATTCTAAGGTAGTAGATATAAATTGAATTGAAATGTGTACTATATAAATTTTCCCCTTTGTTCATCAATTAAAACATCAAAGATTATTTGATCGTATAAATTCATGTAAGTTTATGTCTATTTATAAAGGTTGGGTGAGGTTAAAACCAAATTAAATGCAATTAGTTCTTAGAAATCTTGAAAAAAAAAAGGGTTCATACAGATCTTGACAAGAGAAATATACATAGGATAAACATGCAATAAACCCTAGGAGAGAAGGTTTCTAAAAAAAAAACCTAAGTATTCATATTACATTAATATTCATTTTAATTTAAAATATTGATAACAACATGTATATATGTGAAAATGGATTCTTAGCATTTATTTATTGACATTTTATATATGTTTAGTGATATATATATATAGTGATTTTTTTAATGTTTAGCTTAAATTAGGCATCATTTAACCATTATGTTGACTTCCCTAACTTGAAATTAGTTTCTATTATCCTCGTGAAATATTCTTTATCTATTTTATGTTTTATTGGTTCTATGTCAGAACCATCTCGATGGTCTTGGCTATATTATTTGTTCCCCCAATTTTATTAGATGGACCGATACACTCGTTTCCACCTTTTCTATGTTTAACCATTGGAACTTGATATGTGGACAAATTATCCAAATACTGAAATAAAGTCACTTATAAATAGAGAAAGGATTAGGATCATTTGATAATCAAATATAATCAAACATTATCAAGTAGATTGGATAATTTATCAATTCTAAGCTAGCATTATATTGTGGATCACTTTTGGCATACATACTGAGGTTTTCTATTTATTTTTTTCTATATCTATTTATTTACATATTTGTTCCAATTTAATATCTTTGATGAATTAGTAGATCTCCATAATAGACAACCCCAAATAAAACTTGAACATCGTAGATTGAAATTTTTAAATCATTACAAGTAGACAATAGTCATGTATTTAGGATAAAAGGCAACAAGAGGGAGACATTGTTTATATATTTATGTTATATTTAGAATACATCTCAAGACTATATAGTCCTCATCATCATTGTAGGACATGCTCTAATAGATTACTTTGATCAACTTCATACTTTAAGTTAATAGGTTGATCATTTTTTAATTCACATTTAACTTTATATTATGGTGACATATTTACAACAACTTGTAAACAAGCTAGGAATATTATGTTTCCTATATTTGATTACATGTTTTATTGAAAAATTAATTAGGTATTGTTTATTATAGTTACATATTTTATAATACTTAATTTGAGGTAGGCTTGTTTATATGAATACATTTTAGTGAAGGCCAATTATCTTACTCTTATTATAAATTAATTTATATGAACCAAATTTTTGCATGTTGCTAGTGGGGCAAAGCATAATAATGTGCAATATTTAAGGGTCAAAGTTGTTTAAAAAATTAAATACAAAATTTTGTATGATTAAAGTTAGATTTGAATTTTCCTATAAGTTAGCATAAATCTAAATTAACCCATTAACGTCAAATTTAAAGTCTTACCTATAACTTACTTTGAATTTAATGTGCACTCTATAGAAAGATAGGCTAAAGTCCCCCTAAGGTTGTCTTAGTAGGGTTACTTTGGAGTGACGTTAGGGTGGGTTTCTAAAGATGATGTTACAATGACTTTGGGGTGCATAAGGTTTTCAAAGAGCAACCACAAATGTAAACAAAAAGGGAGCTTGCATTAATTTATAATTAGAATTATTATTATTTTCTCTACCATAGTCCAATTTAAGAATAATTTACATCACATAAAATCTAATAGAATATGTTCCCTTAGAATTTATTTATTATTATTTAATATATGTTTTGTGCATTTAATTATATATGGATGGTTAGCTTAAATTATGCATCATTTAACCATTATGTTTACTTCCCTGGATTGAAACCATCTTTCAATTATCCTCATGGTATCTCCCTGATCTATTTTATGTTTTTCTTGTCCCATGTTTGGACTGTCTATATGTTCTGTGATTTGTTGTGTATCTAAGATAGAAGGCAACAAGAAGGAGACAAAAATTAAGTATAAAATTTTGTATGGTTAAATTTAACTTTAAGGTTGCGTTTAAGTTAACATAAATCCAAATTAACCCATTAAACTTAGATTTAAAGTTGTACATATAACTTAGTTGGACTTCAATTTACACTTTATATAAAGATAGGCTAAGGGCCCCCTAAATTTACCTTAATAAGGTGACTTTAGAGTGGCATTAGGGTGGCTTTTCAAAAATGACATTAGGATGACTTTGGATTCCATAAGATTATCGAAGAGAAACTACAAATGTAAACACAAGGTAGCTTGCATAAATTTTAATTGGAATCACTATTTTATTCTCTACCAGAGTACAATTTCAGAAGAACTTGCATCACATAAAATCCAATAGAGTATATTCTCTTAGCATTCAATTAATGCTATTTTATATATGTTTTGTGCACATGTTTATATATGGGTGGTTAGCTTAAATTAGGAATCATTTGACCATTATGTTAATGTCCCTAGCTTGAAAACATCTTTTGATTATCCTTGTGCTATCTTCCTGGTGTATTTTATGTTTTCCTAATCTCATGTTTGGATTGTTTGTTTGGTTTTGGCTTTGTTGTTTTTTCTTTTTTTTTTATTGGATAGGTCCATTCACCCATTTCCACATTTTCTAGTTTTAACAATTGGAAGTCAATATGTGGACATATATTTTCAAAATTTGAAATCAAATTAACTAGAAATAGACAAATGAATAGATTTATTTTATAATCAAATAGAATCAAACATTATCAAGTGGATTGGGGAACTTATTATTTATAAACTAGCATTATATTGTGGAGCATTTTTAGTGCACATATTAAAAAAAATTATTTATCTTTTGTCATTTATGTTTATTGAAATATTTTTTCTAATTTGAAATGTTTCATGAATTAATAGATTTATCTAATACACATTTCCAAATAAATTGTCAATATTGTAAAATGAAAAATTAAAATCATTACAAGAGGACAAGAGACAAGTTGTGCATCTAAGACGAAAGGAAACAAGGAGAAAATACTTACATATTTTTGTTACATTTGTAAAACATCTCAACGATGTATAGTACCTATCAACACTGTACAAAAGGTCCTTATAAACCAATATTTTCAACTCCATTCTTTCAAGTGATAGGTTAGATATTCGATGTTTCATTTGTTAATTAATGCCTCTTAATATTAATTGTGTAACAATTTTATATAAACCTAAAACAAGTCTGGCCCAAAAAACTAGCATGTTAATTTTTAAAATTCACAAGGGAAACCGAAAATGCCTGATGCATTATCAACAATAAACCTATGAACAATAATAGAATGTTTTTCCAAAGGGAGGGATGCATCACAAATATTTTGAGCCCAAAGGATTAACTTGTGAGAAACCACATCTAAACATTCTTGCAATGCTTTATCTCTTTCTGCCATGTTTTCTCAAGCTGGGAACACCAATTTAAAGTGGTTCGAAAAATTCAAAGGAATTTCAAGTAGACTAGTGAGGTGATTGTGTGCAATCTAGATAGTTTTGATTATATATTTGGCCTACATTGCCTTTATATATTTGAAATAATATTTGGAGACATGGTCAATGACTTTTGATCCAACCTAAATGAGCCAAAATTTTAGTGCCTTTGGAAATCTAGATTTCTAAAGGTTTAACAAATTCAATGCCAGACTGAAAACTTGACTAAGTAAACCATGATTTTTAACTTAATGAACACTACCAAAAAAGAAGGTAAGGAAAACCCCAATAGTTTTTAACATAAAACTAGGGCTCATGTTTTTGCATTTAGCATTGTCTAGGAAAAGATCCCTCCTTATCCTTGAGGGATTCCACCATATTAAGGTCTCCACAAATTAGATAGCTAGAGAAACATTGATTATCAGTGAACCATCACCATAAATTAATTTTATCAAGGCCATCAATAGGGGCATAAACATTATTAATCCTTGTAATATTACTCCAAATATCAAGTGTAACCAAAATAACCCAATGTGATGGGTTTTCTCTCGAGGTGATGATTAATGTGGAATTTTTTGGGGAAGTAAAACTACTGGAACCATCACATCCATCCACATGTGAAATGGAAAATTGAATTGCATCTAAGAAAATACATTTTAGAGAAGTCTGTATAAAAAAAATCCTTAAATTTTAATTTCTTGCAAAAACACGAAATATGAAGCACTAAACTGTCAATAAGTGGTTTGCACATTTTTTTTAGAGGAGTGTGTGAGACCTCAAACATTTCATGGGAGAATATTTAAAAATAATATTCCAAGAGTTGTCTAATGCATTAGTAGATTTATTTAATAGACATCCCAAAAGAAAACTTTAACATTTTGTATTGGAATATTTAAATCATTACAGCATGACAATATTCAAGTTACATATTTAGGATAAAAGGCAATAAGAGGGATGTTAGCGTAGCTAATATCGTATTACATTTTTAGGTTTCAATTATCAGTTATGTAGCATTAGTTATATGCTTGCCAACCTGGTATTTGCCACGTAACAAACTTTTCATTCTATATAATAACATCTTCCCTTTACAATAAATCAATCAATCTTTCCATTGGCTATCATCTGGTATCTAAACAGTCGTGAAAAGATCGATGCATCCTAGCCTAGAAACAACTATTGAAATCCTGACCAGGAGGCAACAAAAGCGTAAGGAAGAACGCAACGATGCCTGAGATTGTAGTCTGCCAAGAGTGTAGAATAAGACTCCTAGAAAAAACTTGTGACCTATGCAGTGTGCCTAATCAAAGAACTCTCTCCTTCACTTCATCTGGTAGAAGTCCAAGCGAGCCAAGCCATTAGAATAATTATGGAAGATGAAGATGCAAACAATTTCATAGCATGGAAGATGAAGATGCCAACAATTTTTCAATTTGAATAATTATGGGGCATCGTCACTGGTGTGGTGACCCATCCTATTGGAATTGATGAGCAAGTCAAACATGACAAATCAAATACAAAAGCCTTGATGTTGATCACACTCAGAGTCACTAATGAGGTTCAACCTCATATTCGAGATGTGTCGACATCAAAAGAGGCTTGGGACATTCTATCTAGCATAAACGAGGTGAAGAATTAGATGAAAATACTCTGTCTCCAGTCCAAGCTTCATACTCTCAGTATGAAAAATGGTGAGAAAGTTGAGGAATTCTTACGTCGAGTAGTAGAACTATGAACAAAATTGATTGCATTTGGAGAAAAGATCAAGGACAAGATGTCAGTTCTGATCACATTGAGATCTCTCACCTCTCAATTTTGCATGTTCATCATGACACTGAATATCACAAAGTAAGCATTGTCTTTCAAGGAACTAGTGAATCTGCTTCAACAAAAATAAGTCATTCGGTCCATGCAAGAAGAGTTTGAGGATAAAGCCTTGATTTCTAAGCAATGTGGTTCAAAATTCTCAAAAGGACCACCAAAGCAAATAGAGCAACAACATAAATCTAGAAAGTTGATAAGATGGCATCATATTTGTTGTACCAATACACATGATACTGATAGCTGCTAGTATAATGCCTTGACATAAGGCTCATCCAGCAAGAGGGCACATCTAGTAGAAATGATTCTCATAAATCCAAAAGACATCATCAGCAATGGAAGCGTCATGGACATGTAGTGGCACAACATCAATAGGATGATGAATCTAAAGAGGAGGTACCTAAAAATGTAAAATGCAATGGCACATATAAGGATGTTGTTCTTGTCTCCCAAACCTAGACACACATGAGAAAAGTTTGGTTAATCGACTCTACCACTAGAAAGCATATGACAGGATCCAAGGAACTATTTGATTCATTGATGACTCAACCCATTGGAGATTGTGTTTGAATTATAGACAACAAAGAGTATGTTGCAAAGAAATTGAAACTATCACCATTCTTCTTGGGACACAAACCTATACTCTCACAAAGGTAATGTATGTCAATGGCTTGACAATAAATCTCTTATCTACAAGTTAGCTCTTAAAACATAAGGTTAAGGTAGATTTCATGATCAATAAGGGAACAAAATCCAATCTCCTCTCATAAGAAGGTCAGGTCATTACTAGAGCTTTTTTGAAGGATCTCTTATTTTCCCTAGATGCAATCTCTTCCAATGATGTTTCTCTCTTTGCCTCTATGACAGAATCTATAACATTATGGCATTATCGATATGGGCACCTTTTTGCTAGTTATTTATACCAATTCATCTATAAGGCCATGGTCTGTGGACTTCTTCAGTTGTCTCATTCTTTGTCTGTATGCCCTATATGCCTTGACAGAAAATAACACAGGGTTTCGTTCTAGTCAAATTCCTCACAAGATAGGTAACATCTTGATGTTGTACATACCGATATGTACAAACCCCTGCCTCCTTCTTTCTAAGGATTCAATTACTTTTAATTTTTTTATTGATGATTTCTCTCACAATACACAAGTGTTCTTTCTCAAGAAGAAGAGTGAAGCCTTAACTCATTTTAAGGTCTTCTACCACTTTGTCATCACCCAATTAGGGAAGCCTCTTCGATTCCTCTACTCAGATCAAGGGGAGAAATTCATATCAAAGGAATTTTTAGCATTATTGAAGAAATAAGACATCAAACAACACCTAACTACTCCCTATATGCCCAAGCAGAATGGAATAGTAGAGTGATGTAGTCATTCAGTCATGGAGATGGCTCACTTCGTGCTTTCCACTGCAAATTTGGATGCGCCATTCTAGGTAAAAGTAGTTCAAATAGTTATATATCTTCTCAACATGATACCTACAAAGATATTTCATGATAATATGATAGAAGAGATATGGAGTGGTCATAAACCTTTGATCTCTGATCTTAGAGTGCTTTGTTGTACATCTTATATGCATGACCCTGCTAAAAGTGGAAGAAGATCAAACCAAAGATAATCATGTGCCTTCTATTGGGGTATAATATTACCTCAAAATCATATCATCTCATGGATCCTAACATAAAGAAGATATATGAAATTTGAGATGTGGTTTGTGACAAGTCATCATTTGACTCATTACCAAAAAAGGAGTCATAACATACCACCTCTCATAGACTGTTCCCATAGTTAGATGATGAGAATGAAGAATATTATCACAAAGAAGGTTAGTTGTAAGAATAATTGTTTGTTGATCTTAGAAATCTGAAAGATAATTTTATTGACCAAATTTTGGCCTTTTAGGCTAAAATTGGGCACCCCTATTTGCAAAAAGTGTCCGAGTCTAAACCTTTTTTCATGTCTAATATGCAGATTTCATGTCCAGTATGCAAGAAGTGTTCTTATACAAAGCTGAAGTCTATTACATGTAAAAACCCAAGTGTTTCCCTTTTGGTAGCTTTGCTCTTTAGTCTTTTGGCTAAGTCCTCACCAATGAATTCTTTCAGAAGGTTTGTTTTGGTCCTTTGCCAAGTAAATTTTTTTCAGACTTTTTGTCTAAAGTAATTTTTCCAAAAGGCATTTTAACTTTCTTGAAGGGTTCTTTCAATTCAAAAAGGACCCTTGAATTTTTTTGAAGGGTATCTTTGAGGCTAAGTGGACCATTTCCAAAAGTTTGAAGGATAACTACAGGTTTTTTGTAGGATAACTACAAGTTTTCTGAAGGACACTTACATTCTTCCGAAGGGTCACTTACTTTCTTCAAAGGATCATTTCTTTTTTCCCAAAAGTGGACACTTGCCTTTCTGGAAGGCACTTACCAAAAAACCAAAGGAAAGAATTGTTTCAAATATTTTGTCCAAAATAACTTTTCCAAAGGTCCAAATAATTATTTTGAAAGGTCACTTCTATTTCCAAAGGGAACTTCACATAAATTCTCAAGGACTATTTCAGAGAAAAGGTGGACCATTTCATTTTTTTGAAGGACCTATTCCAAAAGCCTGAAGGACCATTTCAAAATCCTGAAGGGTATGTTGCTTTTTCCAAAGGGTTCTTTTCAAAAATCTCAAAGGTAAATTTGTAAAAGAAAAAATTCCTTTGGACTTTTTGTCTAAAGGAAGTTTATAAGGGGCCCGAAAGACTGAATTCCTTTGGACATTTTATCTAAAGAAATGGTCTGAGAGGAAGATTCTGAAGATAAGATTTCCTTCAAACTTTTTTTCTAAAGGAAATGGACCAATCAACAAAGCCTAAAGAAAATAAGGAAACAAAAGGCTCAAATGAATTCTTTTGGGAAAAGCGGTCACAAACAAAAAGTCTAAGAAAAATTTGAAGACAAAAGGTTTGAATAAATTCTTGAGGTGTGACAGCCTGCAAAACATCAAGTTTAGATTGCAAAAATTACCCATTGGATTCAAACAAAGGAGTGACAGTGCGCAAGATTCCAACTTCAAACTATGAAAATCATTGTTGGAGTTTTAAACAAAGTGTTAAAACTAGAAGGCAAGGATAAAGGTGACAGATAGTGAGACCTCTTACAGCAGTGCAAACAAATAGAAATAGGCAGCTGATAGTTCAAATTGTTACACACCAATTCATAGCTCAATGAGCCACCAAAGAACAGTTAACATCCAAATGAAATTCCAACCAATGGATCCTTTTATGGCAAAACAAAGTTTAGAACATCTTTATTCTGCTGGCATAATCATAAAGAGAACATATTACAGAATGCAACATAACTATTCTAATATGAAGTTGACACATTTCTGAATCATTCCTAGACTTTCCTTTGCTTAACCTCTAAAAAAACCTATATATATGCATTCTTTCTATTCATTAAAGGGCCTCTACTAGTTATGATATAACTCTAGCTAGATTTATATTGTAACTCTTAAAGAAAGATACAAATGATTTTACCATTTTTCACATTACACTATTGATTATAAGTTTGAATCTTGTTGATAATGACTAGTGAAAAGGTTATTTTCTAGCATATCAATCTATGGTCACTTACCAATGTGTAGAAAAGATGATGATGTAGGTCTTTGTTAGCATTCTTTACTAAGTGTATAAACATCTTAGAAGTGGTATATGTGTATTCTCTCTATAGAATCATTCATCACCCTCCTAAACGTCAAATACCTTCCTAAATCTAACTTATGAAATAATGATGCAACAATGTCTTTATTGTGACTTTGTGTGAAACACCCTTGTTTATCTTTAAGTAGTGGTTTCAGTCTTAAGAGGATATCAACTATTGGTGCATCACCACTTGTTTTCTCAGTTGTTTTCCTTCTCCCTTTTCATTCACAATAGTTAGTTTAGAAAGATTTTCAAGGTGCATCAAGGGGAGCTAGCCCCTAATCTAGAGACTCATCTCAACAGAATTGTCACCCACAATAAAAGAGATGATTTGATTATGCAGCTTGGATGAGGAAAATTGAGCATTTCCTTAAGGGTGTAAATCCAAGTGTCAATAGTTTTTGGCATGCCTGGTGGGATAGTAAGTACTAGAAGATTGTTCAAGATTGGTTTTGGTCTTGACACATTTGTAAAAAAAAGTAGTAACATTCAGTACCTAGCGACTCCATTATAGAATTCAAAGTCTTTGATTAATTATTAATCCTTCTTTCCATGCCAAAAGTGAACACTAGGTCTGTTACTAAATGTGTACACTTTGTGCTTGTGTAATTACCTCCATATTCCACCAAAAGGTCTAGGTTTGTCAACACTCATCCATATAAAATAAATTTTGAGTTTAAATCTTCCAAATTTGTGTTGCATACTGCTCCTAATGTCTATAGTAATATTCCCAATATGTCTAGAAGACAACCTTTTATGCCTTTCTAGAGGGCATCTCTGATGAGCACCAGCCCTCTAGCATACAGAACTTTATATATATATATATATATATATATATATATATATATATATATATATATATATATATATATATATATATATATATATATGAATTCCAATCTGGACAGTATTGTTGCAAGTCTTACAAACATTATTTTTGTTTAAAAGACCACAATACTCTTCTTCAATCTTAACTCAGCACACAATTTCCCAGTAAGCAGCAGAATAGAGGATTTCTTGAAAATCACAATGGCAGCGTGGGCTTCCTCTCCAGCATTGAAATAACAAAACAAAATAAAAACCAATACATTTAAGTGGTCCAACTTTTGAAATGACCCAGCATTTATTAACATAGTGAAACGTTCCACAGTTATACATGAACCAACATATAGATACACGGACTAAACATCACGTTGGAATGGCCGAAGTTACTAATAATTTGTTGGGGCACCCAAAAATTACAACAATGTATTTGGTAAAAACAAAACTACGACCCAGCTTTCTTAATTCAACGCATTGAGTGCCCAAAATAGATTTAATACGGCCCAAAAATTGTAACAATGTAGATAAAAACAAAACTACGGCCCAGAATTTGAATTAACACAATGAGTCAGCATTTAGAATGCCCAGCATATGGAACGCCTAGCATAGGCTATGAACATCACAACGACTATAGACATTATGGTGGCCCAGCCAACATAGAATGCCTAGCGTTATATTTAAGACCAACACATTTAAAAATGTTCCAGAATAATAAAATGCCCAGCAGAAAATATACCAACCAGCAGGAATTTGAAATGGCCAACAATGTTCAGAAGAAAATATGGAAAAACAATATCTTTTGTGACACACTTTTATTAACAAAACATAAAGACTTACATCTCAGTTCATCTGCCAATTGCAAATCTTCTTCTCTTGTGCCCCCTGCTCTCTCTCCTCTTCCACCATATCCCCTATTTTTCTTCTTTTTAATGCATACCCATCCAAATGCATACAAAAAAAAGCCTTTATTCCTAACATAGCTAATTTGTTAAAACTTGGGCTGGGCACAACAATCTGCCCAAAAATGCACAAAAACATTCTTCTAAGATAAGGAGATTCCAAAACAACTAACTACTCACCCTACAGGTTGTGTTTTTGTAGGCTTAAAGAATATTAAGAAAAATAAGTTTTCAAAAATGCAAAAACAAAACGGAGGGAAAATAAATCAACTAGCTTTTAGAGTGATGCTCCTACATCATTCTTCCAACCAGCAGAAGAAGTGTTCTTCACTTGTTGTTTTTCTGCATCACTTCGTCTATACTTGTGCCCAGCTTAAGGATATCATCTGTAGTCAACCATGTTGCATCTTCAACTGGTAGATTCGTCCACTTAGTTAGATACTGGAAGTATTCTTTGTTTCTTGTCTTTTTAACTACTTTCTTCTCTAAAATACTCTCAATTTCCTTTGGCACTTCCTTTGGTAGTTGCTGCTCCCATTGGATAACTTCATCTACCTCTATTTCAGTTTCTTTGGCTGATTGTCCTTCATCCTTGTATGGATATAAATCTGCAACATTAAAAATTGGAGAGATTCCAATCCCCTTTGGCAATTCTATTTCATATGCATTATTTGAATACTTTCTTATTACCTTGCATGGTCCTATTTTCTTTACCTTCAGCTTGTTGTATTATTTCTTTGGAAACCTCTCTTTTCTGAGATGAGCAAGAACAAGGTCTCCAAGACTGAAACTGACCTCTCTTCTCTTTTGATCTGCCCTTAACTTGTACTTGATGGTGTTTTCTTCAAGTTTCTTCTTTACCTGTTCATGCAAATTTTGCATGGCATTGGCAAATTCTTCTGCATCAGCACTCCTTGTCTCCATGCTGCTTAGATTTCTTAACTCATACATGCCTCTTGGATGCATTCCATACATGATTTGAAATGGGCTCAATCCTGTACTTCTATTAGGAGAATCATTATAGGCAAATTTAGCTTGTGCAAGTGCAAGATCCCATTGTTTCGGATGCATACTTACCAGGCTTCTCAAGATGTTGCCCAAGCTCCTATTGACAACCTCTGTTTGGCCATCCATTTGAGGATGATAGGCTGAACTGAAACTTAGTTGTGTTCCTAATTTCTTCCATAAGGTTCTCCAAAAATGTCCAACAAATTTGGTGTCCCTGTCAGAAATAATACTTCTAGGCAATCCATGCAATCTAACAATATCCTAGAAGAATAGATTAGCTATGTGAGTAGCATCACTTGTTTTGAAACATGGAATAAAGTGAGCCATCTTTGAAAATCTATCTACCACAACAAATATGGAATCATGGCCTTTTTGAGTTCTTGACAAACCAAGTACAAAATCCATGCTTATTGAATCCCAAGGCCTATTTGGAATGGGTAGTGGCTGGTACAAACCTGTGTTTTGAAAGTTTCCCTTAGCATATTGGCATATTTTACACCTTTCAACAAATTTCTTAACGTCATTACTCATACCTGGCCAATAGTAGTGAGCACTCAATTGTGTTAATGTCTTGTTCTACCCAAAATGTCCTGATAAGGTGCCATTATGTTTTTCCTTCAACAAATTCTCCCTCATGGAACTCTTGGGAATGCAAAGCTGGCTACCTCTGAATAGCAAACCCTCTTGGACCATGAAATCTATCCAAGGACTTCTTTTAACCTGCACTGGATTCATGCAAGCCTCATATGGTTCCTTGAAGTCTGGATCTTCCTTATATAGCTCTTTCAAATCTTCGAATCCCACAATGCTTACTTGAGATTCTTGTATGATCAGATTTCTCCTGATTAAGGCATCTAAAACCTTGTTAGATTGTCCTTTCTTGTGTTTAATAGTGAATGTGAAACTTTTTAAAAATTCAATCCATTTGACATGCTTTTGATTCAACTTATTCTGATTGCTAATGAACTGTAAAGCATAATTGTCAGTGAATAAAACAAATTCTTTAGGCAAAAGATAATGCCTCCACTTCTTCAAAGCTTGTACAAGAGCATAGAATTCTTGATCATAAGCTGAATATTTCTTCTTAGCATCACTTAACTTCTCACTAAAGTATGCTATAGGCTTCCCATCTTGACTTAAAACAGCGCCTATTGCAGTTCCACTAGCATCACATTCTACTTGAAAAAGCTTATTAAAATCAGGCAAGGTCAAGATTGGCTCTTCAGTTACCTTCTTTTTCAACAATCTGAAACTCTTATTAGCAGCCTCAGTCCAACAAAAACTTCTTTTATCACCCTTGATTGTATCTATCATTGGAGCAACAATTCCACTAAAATTTCTTATGAATTTCCTATAGAAGCTAGCCAAACCGTGAAAGCTTCTTACCTCATATGTGCTCCTGGGTGTAGGCCACTCAAGTATGGATTTAATCTTTTCCTTATCCATCTTCAATCCTTCTTTTTAAATCACAAATCCCAAATATATCAACTCTATTTTCAGAAAACTGCACTTTTTGACATTGATTAGTAACTTCTCCTTATGTAGTTTATTCAACACCATCCTCAAATTTTTAAAATGATCTTATTTAGTTTGACTAAACACCAAAATATCATCCAAATACACTATCACAAACTTACCAGTGAACTCCTTCAGCACTTCATTCATCAACCTCATGAAGGTGCTTAGTGCATTGGTTAGTCCAAATGGCATAACTAACCACTCATAGAGTCCATCATTAGTCTTGAAGGCTATTTTCCATTCATCCCCTTCTCTTATCCTAATCTGATGGTAACCACTTTTCAAATCTATCTTAGAGAAATATGTAGCTCCACTTAAACAATCAAGTAAATCATCAATTCTTGGCAATGGAAATCTATACCTGATAGTAATCTTGTTGATTGCTCTGGAGTCTGTACACATTCTCCAACTCCCATCTTTCTTAGGACTCAACACTGTAGGGACAGCACAAGGACTTAAACTCTCTCTTACCAATCCTTTGTCTAACAATTCTTGAACTTGATGTTTGATCTCTTCATTCTCCTTTGGTGTCAATCTGTAGGCAGCCTTGTTTGGAAGATTTGCTCCTAGAATCAAGTCTATGTGATGGCTAATACTTCTCAATGGTGGTAACTCATCAGGTAAATCATCTACCACAATGTCAATGTATTCATTCAACATATCTTGAATCTCTAATGGCAAATCAATCAACTTAGTACTAGTGACTACACTCCTTGGCTTACCAATTACAGCAAAGTTTACCTCTTCTTTCTTCATTTGATGTAGAAACTCTTTTCCACTTACTATCAAAAATTTAGAATTCTGTCCAACAATAGCAGCAGCCTCTTCTTTCAATGGTGTAAGTGTATGCTTGATCCCATCCTTTTCAAACATGTATGTATTCTGCCTTCCATCATGTATGGCCTTCCTGTCAAATTGCCAAGGCCTTCCAGGCAAGATATGACATACATCCATGGGCATGACATCACACAAAATCTGATCCTTATATGTTCCTATCTGAATATCTACTTTGCATTGTTCACTTACCAGAAGTTTGTGTCTTTTTTGTAGCCAAGAGACTTGATAAGGTGTAGGATGTACTTCCTTCTTCAAGCCTAGTTTCTCCACCATCTCAGTTGACACAAGATTGTCAGTATTTCCATTGTCAATAATGACCTTACAGCATTTCCCCTTACTCTTACATGTGGTTCTAAATAAATTTTTTCTTTGAGGTGGTTCTACAACTTCTTTATTTGGCTTTAACAATATTCTTTTCATCAAAAGAGACTCACCTTCTTCTGGAGTATCTTCATAAGCTGCTGTAACTTCTGCATTTTGTTTTTCACCTTCAGTCACATGTACATCTCTCTCATGGCTGGTAGAAGGGTTCTCTGGACACTCATATGCCCTGTGTCCTGCATACTTGTTGCATTTAAAGCATTTGCCCATGAATCTTCCTCTTCCTCTTTGATATCCGTGGTATGGTCTTCTTCCTCTTGGTGTATAGCTGCCTCTTGAACTTTGTGATCTGTTGGCCTCTTCATGAGATGTTTGCAGCTGTCTTCTACCTCCTTGAAATCCTCTACCTCTGCTGAACCTGCCCCTTCCTCTTGAGAAGGATGTTTGTTTCCTTGCAATCTTCTCCTCAGCTTTCAAGGCAAATTGATATGCCTCCTCAACTGTCTTAGGAATGAGAAGACTAATTTCATCTTGAATGGCAAATTTCAAGCCATTGGTGTATCTGGCTACCTTCTCTGTGTCATCCTCAATATGACCTGATCTTATAGTCAACCTATAAAACTCTTCAGTGTATTCTTTCACAGACAATTCTTTTTGCTTCAAATTTTGTAATTGCTTAAAAAGATTTTCTTGATAATCTTTAGGCATAAACTTACCTTTCATTTTTGCTACCATTCTATTCTAATTTCTGATCTTTGGCTTCCCTTTCCTTCTTCTTTCTTCTTGCACTCCATCCCACCATAGGGATGCATGTTTCTTTAGCCTTGTCATGGCATACTTGACTTTCTTTTCTTCTTCTTCAATTCCTTCATACTCAAAATATTTGTCTAATGCATTAATCCAATCAATTAATTCTTCAACATTCAAATTACCTTCATACATTAGAACCTCTAATTTCGGCTTTATGTTCACCTTCATAATGGCTTTGATCAACCTCTCTTCAGTTGTTTCTTCTTCCACCACCAATTCATCTTCTGGTGGCTCCTCTTCTCTATCACTGACTTCACCCATGTCAGTGCCTCTTCTTTGAGCCATCTCCAGGTCTTACTGCCTAGCTATCAGGTTCCTAATCTCCTCTGCTAGTGCAACCTGTCCTCCAGGTCTCCTTCCTCCAGCTCTACCTCTGTTCTTGATTCTCATGGCAATCTTGCTTTCTGTTCACAAATCTGGTTCTGTTTTGCTTTGGCTTGGATCACAATCCCTTGTGCTCTGATACCAAATGATGAGCACTAGCCCTCTAGCATACAGAACTTTATATATATATATATATATATATATATATATATATATATATATATATATATATATATATATATCTGACTTCCAATCTGGACCGTATTGTTGCAAGTCTTACAAACATTATTTTTGTTTAAAAGACCAAAATACTCTTCTTCAATCTTAACTCAGCACACAATTTCCCAGTAAGTAGTAGAGCAGAGGATTTCTTGAAAATCACAATGGCAGCGTGGGCTTCCTCTCTAGCATTGAAATAACAAAACAAAATAAAAACCAATACATTTAAGCGGTCTAACTTTTGAAATGACCCAGCATTGATTAACATAATGAAACGTTCCACAGTTATACATGAACCAGCATATAGATACACGGACTAAACATCATGTTGGAATGGCCGAAGTTACTAATAATTTGTTGGGGCACCCAGAAATTACAACAATGTATTTGGTAAAAACAAAACTACGGCCCAGCTTTCTTAATTCAACGCATTGAGCGCCCAAAACAGATTTAATACGGCCCAGAAATTGTAACAATGTAGATAAAAACAAAACTACGGCCCAAAATTTGAATTAACACAATGAGTCAGCATTTAGAACGCCCAGCATATGGAACGCCTAGCATAGGCTATGAACATCACAACGACTATAGACAATATGGCGGCCCAGCCAACATAAAAGGCCCAGCGTTATATTTAAGACCAATGCATTTAAAAATGTTCTAGAATAATAAAACGTCCAGCAGAAAATATACGAACCAGCAAGAATTTGAAATGGCCAACAATGTTCAGAAGAAAATTTGGAAAAACAATATCTTTTGTGACACACTTTTATTAACAAAACAGAAAGACTTACATTTCAGTTCATCTGCGAATTGCAAATCTTCTTCTCTTGCGCCCCCTGCTCTCTCTCCTCTTCCACCACATCCCCTATTTTTCTTCTTTTTAACGCATACCCATCCAAATGCATTAAAAAAAAAAGCCTTTATTCCTAACATAGCTAATTTGTTAAAACTTGGGCTGGGCACAACAATCTGCCCAAAAATGCACAAAAATAGTCTTCTAAGATAAGGAGATTCCAAAACAACTAACTACTCACCCTACAAGCTGTGTTTTTGTAGGCTTAAAGAATATTAAGAAAAATAAGTTTTCAAAAATGCAAAAACAAAATGGAGGGAAAATAAATCAACTAGCTTTTAGAGTGATGCTCCTGCATCAATCTCCCTTATAGCTTGCCCAGTATGATAAAATTATAGGAGCTACCCTCAAAAATGTCTCGTCTTTTAGTGGAGATGGTCCAATTACTACCATTGAGTACATCAAGAATATATCAAACTTTTGTAATATACATAACATCACTCAAGAAAATGTAGCCATTAGGCTGGCCTTGTCTTTCAAAGGAAACATTTTAGACTCATATGGGACCCTACCTGTAAATTCTATTGGCTCATAGGATAAGTTGGGGACCCTATTGACTGATAGGTTTGGGGAAAAGAGTGATCACTTATCTCTAGCTAAGTAATTGACCATAATAAAGAGGACACCACATGAATTCATGCAAGATTTCAATACCAGGTTTCAAAAAACTTGGGACAGAATCCCAATTCTTGTGAGGCCAACTATAAATTATGCATTTTTTTACTACTTAAAAGCGTTGAATAGTGGAATTTCCATGATGATTTAGTCTATGGGTGAAAATACATTGCTTTTTACCTATGAAATAGCCATAAACACAAAATAATTTCTTGTCCACATAGGAAATATAGCTCCTAGACCTCCAATGCCACTATTCCTTGATTTGCATTCTCCTAGTCAAAGTGCATTGCCCACTTTAACTCCTTTACCTGGTCAATAAAAATATACCATTGCCTATACCAACAAATTACATGAGGTTAAAATCCTGCTTCAAAGTGTTACTAATGAATTGGTTGCTCTGAAAAGGCAACAAGCCCAAAACTATAGGCGTTATCAGTCTTAAAATCAGTTTAGACAAACAAATAAACCTCCTTTTCAAGGTAATGCACAAGGACAAGGTCAAATCACCCATGTCAAGCCTTATCAAATTTATAATCCTAATTTTCCCTCATCTTTCAAATCCCTTGTTCCTAATCAAAATAACTTGGTTTAGGAACAACCCAATTACTCTTCTTTTGAATAAGGCCAAGAGCATGTTGTTTATGCAAATGAGATGCACAATCAAGGCATGGTAATGCAAGGCAGCCAATCTTTCCAAACTTCAAATTTTGAAGGACCTATGCAAGGTGGACTGGAAAATGGATAACCTTAGACTAATTCCAATATCATGAATCATTTGGAGGGTGAGTTTTGTGCCATTAATTATGTGGGGAATACAAGGAATCAAAATGTTAGTATGGTTGCCAACACTAGATCAAAGAAAAGGGCCATTGAAGAAGTCCACAAAACCAATCAGGGACCTATTTTGACTCCTACATCAGTTTAGATGGGAGGAGGACCTAATTCAGCTCCTAAAACATAAGAAATTCAAATGATTCCAAATTTTAGGATAGTTGTTACAACCCTACCTCCACAAGCTACATCACAAGGTGCAAATGTTCATAAAGAAAAACCCAAGGTAAGTAATCCTTCCATTAATGTTGTGGACCAGATGAAGAAGCTTCATATGAACATCTCATTATGGGATTATTTAGCATTACCAGGATAAAAAGATATGCTACAAAAATAAATTCATGTACTAGGTACACAAGCTGGCCCATCTAGAAGTGACAATGTAGTTTTGGTCAATAAAACTCAATCTATAGATGGTCAGGTGAAGAAAGATGAGAAGAATCCTCCTTTATACCTATCCTTAATTATTTTTGATTTCTTGGTTCATAATTTCATCATAGATAGTGGAGAAAGCACATCAATTATGCCAAAATGCATATCAGATAAGCTAGGCATAATATATGAGCCAATGATTAAAGGGATTTTGTAATTAGATAGATCACCAGCCAAGACTATAGGTATTGTGAAAGGTTTGAACTTTATCCTTCATGCTTGTCCTACCTTTTCAATTCCTCATGATGTGGTAGTAGCATATTTACCTCCCTATTTTTCTCTTTGCTTGTCAAGAGACTTCACATCCAAAATTGGTGGATACTTGGCAGCTAACTAGTCCTACATGGTGTTTAGAACAAAGTATGGCACTAAGGTGAAGATTGAGTCAGAACCTATTCATAAAGATCACTTGGAACCATATTCACCTAAGATAGCAAATTTTAATTACGCTATCATTGATAAAGAGGAGTTTCACATTGATCAATATCCATCATCTTCCCTTGAAGGAGTTTCTGATTTGTTCCTAGATGAGTGGGGAGATGATAACTATGTGCATGATCCTTAAAAGTTTATTGAATAATCTAGTCTTGGGGTCTATTATATGCATGAGAAGGATTATTTCATGCCCAATTTGATAAATTCAAATGAAGATTTGAATGGCTTATGGCAGCTCTTCTTTGATGGATCTATAACTAAGATTGGGGCAGGTGGTGGAGCTATGCTAGTTTCACCTTCAAAGGAAAGGTATTTTTCAACTTTCAGGTTTTAGGTATCTTATACTTGTAATGTAGCTGAATATGAGGCCCTCATTCATGGCCTAAAGTGGGCAAGGAAAAGAGGTGTCAAAGAATTGTAAGTGTTTGGTGATAGCGATCTCGTTGTCAATCAAGTTAGAGGGCATAATTTGATCAAGAACTCCTTGTTCAAGTCTTATAAGCATAGAGTTTGGGACCTTGTAGAAGAATTCATGGAATTTAATATCACTTCTATCTCAAGAGAATATAACAAACATGCTGATAGGTTAGCAGCAATTGGAGCTTAGTTTGATGCTCCAAAAGGCATAAGAGAAGACAAGAATCAACCTCACCTAAGGGTGATTGTGAGACCTTTTATACCAGATAATGTCACTAATTGGTAGGTTTTTGATAGTGACCAGTAGATAGCTCTCTTCCTACAAGAAAAAATTGATTTCTCTATAAATAATCAGTCCAATCTTCGCTAGCAATATGGAGGGTAGACTGTTTAGCTGAAGTCTAACAAGCTTCTCAAAGGCCTAGTGACTCTTGAAAGCATATTTAATGAGGATGACCATATCAAGAAGGAGAAGGTAAGCATGTCAACCAAGAAAGAGAACTATGAAATGGTAGATATCTTCAAAGATAAGCTACTTGCACTTGGAAAGTTATGCACTAATCAAGAGAATCATGATTTCATTGAACTATGCAAGGAGTTTAGTGACATTTTTGCATGGGAGTATAGTGATTTGAAGGGTTTTGATCCAAGCTTGGCTCAACACACCATAGAGCTAGATGAAAATGCCAAAACCATCAAGCAAATACAAAGGCCAATCAATCTCAAAATTGAACCACTCATGAAGAAAGAGCTCACTAAGTTAATTGAGTCTAGAATCATTTTTCCTATCAAGCATTCTTCTTGGTTGGCCAACTTAGTCCCTGTTAGAAATAACAATGGGGAGATCAGGTTATGCATGGATTTTAGAGACTTGAATAGGGTCTATTTAAGAGATAATTACCCCCTTCCTTCCATGGAACAAATTCTATAAGTGGTGATAGGAAGTGAGAGGTTTTCTCTCCTAGATGGTTATTCTGGGTACAATTAGATTTTGGTAAAAGAAAGTGATCAGTACAAGACAACCTTCACTACCAAATGGGACACATGTGCCAGCATAAAGATGCCATTTGGATTGTCAAATGTTGTATCACCTTTCCAATTTGCAATGAATATGGCTTTCCAAGGACTAATCAATGACATTGTATTGGTTTATCTAGATGATGTAACAGTTTTCTCCAAGGAAGCAAGATATCACTTGAAGCATCTGAGGCAGATTTTTGAGAGGTGTAGAGGGTTTGGGATCTCTCTAAACCCAAAGAAGTGTGTATTTGTTTTTCATGAAGTCAAAATAATAGGACATATTGTTTCTAAGAAAGGTCCATCCATTGATCTAGAAAGGGTAAGTGTCATCTTGGCATTGTCTTTACCTAAGCATAAGAAAGGTTTGCAAAGTTTCTTTGGAAATATAAATTTCATTAGGAAGTTTATTTTGGATTTTCTAACCTGGTCAAGCCCTTGACTTATATTCTAAGGAATTATGAGATATTCACTTGGAAAGGAAAGAGAAAAGAAAGTTTTGAAGAGATCAAGCAAGCCATTACCCAGGTTCCTACTCTTGCAAATCTAAACTTCTCCAAGGATTTCAATTTGTATACTTTTGGGAATGAAGAGGTAATCTCTACCATGCTCACTCAAGATAATGAAGCAAATTTAGAACAACCTATTTCCTTTTTCAATGAAGGTCTAGAAGGTTATGAGAAAAGATATACATATATGGAGAAACAAGTACTTTCAGTTATAAGGAGCCTAAAAAACATTCAGACATATGTTATATAATAACAAGATTTATATTTGTGTGCCTCATCCTAGTGTGAAAGAATTTTTGTTGACTAGAGATTTTAGTGAGAAAAAGGTAGGTTGGATCACCAAAGTGATGGAATACAATATGGAGATCAAAACAACCAAGCTAGTGAATGGAAAGGGACTGTGTGAGCATCTTGCTTCAGAACTGAAAAAGCAAAGGGAGGTTGTTTTGGAAATTCATGATGATCCTATAGTAGTTGTACCTTTAGCCACAAGGATCTAGACAAAAGACATGATTCATTTCCTACAAACCGATGAGTGTCCATAAGGTCTAAACAGGACCAAGAGAAGGTACTTAAGGCTACAATCCATTCCCTATATGCTAGTTGATGGAGTGTAATTTAGAAAAGACTATTTAGGTGTGCTTTTGAGATGTATTGATTTAGATCAGATTGACAAAATATTTCATGAGATCCATGATGGACCAGCTAGTGGTCACTTTGCATTGAGAACCATAGCTACCAAGATAATGAGGGTTGGTTACGTTTGGCCTAGACTATTCAGAAACACCCATGCTTAGGTGAGAAAATGCTAGAAGTGTGTTCTTTTTGATGGAAAACAAATGTTAGTTGCTTTACCTCTTCACCCACTCCATGTTGAACAACCCTTTATGTAATGGGGTTTTAATTTCATAGGTCTGATCAATCCTCCTTCTAGTGTTGGTCACAAGTGGGAATTGACTGCCACTGATTATTTTACAAGATGGGTGGAAGCTATAGTTCTTAAGGAGGAAAATAAAAACTCAATCCTAGACTTTTATGAAGGTATAGTATCTAGATTTGGATCTCCTTCAACAATCATCTCAGATAATGTATTGGCCTTTCTAAGAACAAGGACACGTGAATGGGATTTGAAGCATGGCATCTACCTTAGCACCTCTTCCAACTACTACCTCCAAGGGAATGGACTAGCTGAGTCCACAAAAAATAATTTGATTAGGATCTTAAAGAGGACTCTAGAGGAAAATCAAAGGACTTGGCACACCAAGTTGAAGATAGCTCTTTGGGCTGATAGGATCACCCCAAAGAGAGCAATTGGGATCTCACCATACACACTTGTGTATGGAAAGGAAGCTAAACTTACTATTTCACTTGAGCTACTAGATTTAGACCTTACCTATCAACTGTAATTGATGAAAAATGATAGTATGGAAGTCAAATTATGTGAGCTGATGTAGCTTGAGGAAATAAGAGATCAAGCTATACACACTATGACTACTCACCAACAGTAAACAAAGAAATATTTTGATAAGAAATCCATGCCAAGGAGTTTCGAAGAAGGAGACATTATCTTGAAATGGGATGAAGATAGAGCCAAGCCATGAAAACACACAAATTTTGATGCTTTGTGGATTGGCCCATGTGTAATTACATAGTGTAAACAACACAATGTGTTTTAACTTTCAAAGTTGGACAAAAAGGAGCTACATATCCTAGTCAATTGGATATATTTAAAGCATTGTTACTGATGGTTCTCTTGTTTATATTCTACATAATTTTTTATTTTTCCTATGCTCCCTAAGTGCTTATGCAGATGTGTGAGTTTATCCTTTTATTTGCTTGGTCTTGTTGATGTTGTGTGGTGTGTTTCCTTGTGTTTGTTTTGGCACAA